>KV010666.1:26616-42763 GCA_001598015.1 Dorcoceras hygrometricum | reverse complement strand
TGAGCAGTTGTCTAGATGTCGGCTGCCCTTTCATAATGAGCTATATGCTAAAACTGATATCGGGAGTCATTTTGATCAAAGTGCATAACGGACCATGAGGAGCTTATATGCCATAGTCTAAAGAAAAGGAAATGATGTTAGAGCTGGGCTATTATCCCCTGTCTCTAAGATTATGAATGAATTGTTTACGAAATGGTTATGAAGGTTCGGATGTCTGCCTGCGTTTTATGAAATTGTTATTACTCAGGTTTTACTTGCTGAGCCTTTAGGCTCACTAGCTTTTAAAATGGTGCAGGTGCGACAACTGATGGAGGAACAGCAGGTGAAACTTGAAACCAGCAGCTGGGTGTTGTGTTTATCCAAGGCCTACGTTTTCCGTGTCTCAGTTGTATCAGTTTGCTTTAAATTGTACTGTATTAGATCAGTAGCACCGATTGTATATTTATATAGAATATCAGTTGTTGTAAATCGCAATCGCAATTATAAAAAAAAAACTGTTTTTCCGCAAATGTTTTTAGCAGTTAGCGCGCAAGTTAGGTACCTGCTGGTCTTTGAGTTTGTCGTTTGTCTTGTTTCTTTCAAGTTATAGGAAATACAGCCTATAGTGAGTTATCTTTGATTCCTTCTTTTATTCGAAAATTTTTATTTACCCCAATTCTCGTGGCCCCGTTGGGTTCGGGCGCTACAATATGGGTCGATGCAAGCACCCAGAGCTTGGTATGACACACTATCAAAATTTCTTATTGAGCATGATTTTCTGATAGGAACTGCCGATAAGACTCTATTTAAATTTATCAAAAATGATCATATCCTGTTGTACAGATTTATGTTGATGATATTATATTTCGGTCAACTAACCCAAACGATGCCAAAAGTTTTCTAAGTTAATGCAGGATAAGTTTGAGATGAGCATGATGGGTGAGCTGACGTTATTTCTGGGTTTACAAGTTAGACAGCTTGAGAATGAGATCTTCATCAATCAAGCTAAATACACGAATGAACTGCTGAACAAGTTTGGCATGGACAATTGTTCAGCAGCAGCAACCCCGATGAGTGCTTAGATCAAATTGGATAAAGAAGAAGCTGGAACTGCAATGAGGTATCATTGTATCATGGTATAATTGTCTCTCTGCTTTACCTAACTGCTAGCCGATGAGTGCTTAGATCAAATTGGATAAAGAAGAAGCTGGAACTGCAATGAGGTATCATTGTATCATGGTATAATTGTCTCTCTGCTTTACCTAACTGCTAGCAGTCCAGACATCATGTTTTGCTGTCTGTATGTGTGCTAGATTTCAAGTAGAGCCAAAACAATCTCATTACATTGCAGTGAAACGGAATTTAAAATATTTAAAAGGAACTTCCAATATGGGTCTTTGGTATCCCAAAGACTCTAGTTTTTAACTAATTGGTTATAGTGATGCAGATTACGTAGGATGCGGGATTGATAGACGTAGCACAAGTGGGACTTGTCAATTCTTGGGAGATCGTTAATTTCCTGGTTCAATAAGAGGCAGACTTAAATTGCTACATCCACAGATGAGGCAGAGTACCTAGCGGCTGGAAGCTGCTGTGCTCAGATCTTATGGATTCAAAACCAGCTCAAGGACTATGACATTGATGCTTTTCAAGCTCCTATGTTCTGTGACAATACCAGTGCCATCGCTATCACCCATAATCCTGTGCTGTATTCCAGAACAAAGCATTTTACATCAGGCATCATCATAAGAGATCACGTGCTCAAGAAGGACGTCCGGTTGGAGTTTGTGTCGACAGATCAGCAAGTTGCTGATATCTTCACAAAGCCTCTACCAGATGCTAATTTTTTGTATTTTCGAAACATTCTTGGTTCTTAGAAATGTTTTGATCTGTCTTTGCGTTAAAAAATTACAGGTTGGATAGATTTTTTTTACTTCATATCTGAGTCTTCTGTTTTGGCGGAATGAGGAGTACTTCAGATTTTGTAAACTATAGCGTTTGGAGAACCTCATCTTCAGGGAGAATAACAGATCTGTATTAATAAATGTTGAGTTAGCTGAATGCATGAGATCTGAATCTATTCAGCTTTCGTGTATATACCGTTGATACTTATACGTGACCAGATCTGACAGTACCCAAGTTGATACAATAAACAGCTGTGACGTATTTATAAAATGGAGCTCATGTTTACTTTGTCACCCTTATGATAAATTTTTCAAAATGATTTCAAAATATTTTCAAACTCTGATCGCGCCATCGGATGGTTGACACGTGTTTGTAATCATGCGAAACGTCACATCAACACAGTAACCGCGTACCGTTTCATATTCCTTTTTCTTACATACGCCGTTTCTATTATCTCTAACCTTTACCTTGTGGAAATTACTATCGTGCTATCTTGATTTCTAGTGTTTTCAGTGCGGATTATTTCAATCTTTCGACCCTTTTCTTCGTTCGAATCAACTATCAGCAATGGCCGCTACTTTGATTAACAATGGTATCCAAATCTACTTCGACTTAGTGCATGGATGGCAGATGAGGTAATGGTACAGATGTTCAAAGCCCTAGATTCATCTGGACTCCGTAGGTTCTTGGGATGTTCCTCTGCTATCTACGAAGCTGCTTTGGTGGAATTCTTCTAGAATTATTTAGTGAGAGATGACAAAGTTGTCACTGCCGTTCAAGGCAAGCCAGATGAGATTACTGAAGAGGTATTTGCTGGATATTTTGAGTTGCCAACAGAGGGGTTGATAGATATGCATGACGTGCCGAAGGATTTGGTGTTTGATGCAAGGAGTGCATTTTCTATGAATGGTGAACAGCTTAAGACCTCTTGCAAGAAGAGGGAAATGATGTTTGAGTTTCGATTGTTGAATGACATCTTGGCTAAGACCGTGACGGTCAAAGCCGGCTCTTTTGATGCGGTTACCAATGAGAGGTCTCTGATGATGTCTGCTATCCATGGTGGAGTTAAGGTCAATTGGGGCAGACTATTGTTAAAAAAGTTTAAGGACATGGTGACTCCTGCTTTGAAGCAATCCCGACGGTTTGCGGTGCAGATTTGTATTTTGTTGAAAGGCGCACCTGACCTGGAATTGGGTGAATCGAAGGACTTCCCGCCTCTCAAGATTCTTACTGCCAAAACTTTTGGTAATTACGTTGCCAAGAACAAGAATATAACTTTTGAAGAGGTGGTGGATGAGCCAGTGGCGAAAGTGGGTAAGAAGGCTGTGACAAAGAGGAGACCAGCTCCTGCTGTTGTTGAGCCTGCTGATAAAAAGAAGAGGACACTGTGGGGAGACCAGATCCCACAGAAGAGAACTTGGCCATTGTTACTGTGGCTCAAGACATTGAACCCATCTCTGTGATTTCATCTGCAACTCCGAAAGCTCCACGTCGCCGCGCACCAAATAGGAAATTGGTGTTCCAAGAAGGTTCTGATGATGAAATTGTTGATAATATTATTCATTAGGTGATTGCGGAAATAGCCCAGATTGAGACAGGGGAACCAGATTTGGAGGAACTAGTGGTGACGGAGACTACTGAGACTGAGGCTTTTGAGACGGAGAGCAGGATAGATGTTTCATCTATCAGTAATGATGATCAAGACAGCGGTCTCAAGGTATTATCCAATGACGAAGAACCTCTGGTTGAGACGGAGAAGGATAAGGAGAAAGATAAGGAGATAGAGCCAGTGGCTGCTGAGGAAATGAGCCTGGAGAAGACGATTGACTCTTCAGACACAGAGCCCTTGAGCAAGGTTCTGGAGCTTACTGTAAAATCTACCTCTGATGAAGATTCGATGTCCATTGATGATATTCTGGCGCAGATTCCAGAAGATATGATGTTACCATATACTACTGCTGCAGAGCCTACAAAGATCATGTTTGGACTTGGTATTGAGATCAAGAGAGTCCAGGAAGGAGACTGGTACAAGGATAGTCTTCCTCAAATTCATGTAGCTGACTGAGGGAAGGTGCCCCTTGTAGAGCCAGATACAGTTAAAGGGCATCCGGGCTGAGAGATGTTTAGTTTGATTTGTGATGACATTGATTTCATTGTACAGTTGCGGGAGAAGGTTATAGAAGAAATTGTTTCATTCTTTCAATCTTTCAGTTTGCGCCGCTTAGCAGTGTTGGAATAAGTTTTAGATATCATCGAAAGGAGGAACAAATATTAGCATGGGCTGAAACAGATTCTCTTCAGACAGCTGTTCAGAGGCGGATGTACATAATCGCAAAGTATAGGGAAATGTTGCTAAGAAAGTTTTTGGAAGCAAGGAGTAAAACTTTTGTATCTGGTACGCCCACAACAGCTCTTGATCTTCAAGTTCTGGATATGCTATCTGACGCTCATCACTTTTCTTTGGAGGAATTGCGGAAGCAGATGGGAGAGCACAAGTTGGATTGGATACGGCCTCACAGCTAAAGATTGTTTGAAGGAGCCAATATAGATCGTGGTGCTGTTATTGCCCGATCTAATACAAACATTATCTCTACCTGCTGGATTAGGTATTTGTTTTTTGTCAACCGATCATGGACAGTTCAAGAAGGATTCGATCGGTGGGTCCGAGATCGCAGGGTCCTATTTCTCAAAATTGGGAGATGTTTCCTCAAAGGATTTTTGTAGGTACGATTGCACCGATATGCTTATTTATTGAGCCAGTACATGTTCTGAGCTTTCAACCCCTATCGTTAAGACTTGGGGCTGGGATAGAGCTTGTACAGATATGTACAGTTCCATCTTTATGGACATCTGGAACCAGTTGGGACACATAACCTTTGTACAGATTTAGTAGCTGTCGGACCCGTTGTAGATAGAAGTGGGATTCCGAGAAGGACTGTTAATAATGTTCAGCACAGTATACGAGTTGTAGATTCTATCAACGTACCATATCCAAAGACTCTGCAGAACCTGTTGTAGATATAGAGACAGATCCTACAGAATCTCTTTGTACTTCTCAGCGACATCCAGATGCGGATTCAGATTCTTCAAGATTTGATCCTCCAGTGAATCTCGAATGATTTTCACAATTGATGATCTTCCTACCGATGTAATTATTCCAGATGAAGAGACACCTGCTGATCAGATTTCAATGCCAACTGCTTTTGTCTCTTCACACGATTATACCGATGAGTTTGCACAGCTCCGAGCCACAGTTGATAAGATATCACTTGAGCATGTGCAAACCAGATTTCACATTGAGAAGCTCAAGGCCGCACTTTTTACGAAGATCTCAAGCCTTGAGACTGCATTTCTTACCAGATCTGATAATCAAGACAGGGCTGTTCTTATTCAAACCGATGTTCTCCGTAAGGAGATGCAAGCTCAGAAAGAAACGCTGTCTCAAGAACTGGATGTTATTCGTAAGGAGGTCCAAGACCAGAAAGCTGCTCTTTCGAATGATCTGATGGAATTCCGTGTGCAAGCACATGATAACTTCAATACCCTCACCGCTCAGTTATCTGAACTCGTTGCCTACATTAATAGGCGCGGTGATGCCAAAAGGGGGAAATGAGTAGCAGCCGAGGTCCACCGCCCTCTGACGATCAAAACAGACCTAGTGGAGGCAGTAGAAGTGAACCTTCGAGGAAGAGAGGAAGTGGTTCGCAAAGTAGTTCAAGACAAAGAGGATTTATATATTGTCTTGGAGGGGACGGAACAGATATTTGATATTCAGTTATTTCTACAAATCTCTTGAACTTAGCAGATTTTGAATATGTATATAGCGCGACTTCGAGCAATATCTTTCGTATCTCTTTAAGTCGTAGTCTGCTAAGTTTTGTCATCACCAAAAAGGGAGAAATTGTTAATATAAAATTTATAAGTTTTGGTGATAACAAAAATAAGGCTAAGAACTGAACATAGACTAAGATCTGGATGTTAAGTATTCGTAGAAGAGAAGGAATTATTTCAGAGATTATATATCAGGCTTCAGATCAGAGGCTTGTACGATACAGAACAGAGAAGTATTTCAGAACAGATCTCAGCATTTTATTGATAAAGAGATTTCAGATCAGAAGATATCATTAGAGAGTAAAGGGGGAAGAAACGTAATGAGAAAGATCGTGAATTGATTTATTCGAATACGTCTGAATCAGATTTGAGCTCAGAACCAAACAGTTTTCATATTTTAGTTTCAGATCTTATCAGATATTTATTCCAGATGATTCAAGGATCAATATTAAATCAGATAAAGCCTGTTAGACAATATGGATTGATGAGAGACAAGATCAGAGCTATTTGGAGTATATTCTGCAGAACACAGAGTTGGTGTATACGTTGTTTACCCACTTTGTTATAAAAGTCAACAAAGCTTAGACAACAGCAGACAAACCTCTACTCGTCATTAATGGAGCAATAATGGACGATACGATGAAGATATTCAAATGAGGCTTGTGTCTACTGGCTCATTAAATGACCGTTGAAGATGGTGTTATAAATAGCTGAAGTGATCCAACAGAGAAGCTTTCGGTGATTTCATTGTACAAGCTCTCTGTCGATTTACAATCTCGGTCTATCTAACTCTTTGGGTAAAATCTTTCAAGTCATTATCTATTCGATATCCCAGCTCTCACTATTTCGAAGAACAGCGTTCAGTTATTAAACAGAAATAATATTTGAAATTCCTTCTGGTTCAAATTAGCCAAATACTCATATTGTTCAAAGAACCTGAAGTTCTTACAAACTCCGTGTGTGTTGTATCCATTGTAAATTCAATGAGAGTCTCTAAAGAACGTGCTATGTGAAGCAGTTCTAAAAAGTCGTTGTATTCAGCCGTAAAACCTGCGTTGTATTGTGGTGCTAGGAGTTCACCTTGAGCGAGGCTCTAGTGACTGGGTGTTTACAGAAGCCTTGTCATCTCAATTATTGTACAGTTTGATCTTCTGTGCTTATATTCAGTATGTCTGATTCTCACAATAAAACTCCTATGTTTTCTAAGGAGGAGTACGATGATTGCAAGATCAGGTTGCAAGCCCATCGGGCTGCTCAGGATGATGACATGTGGTTCGTTATAACAGATGGACCCATGAATATTATGAAAGCGAACACGGCGATGGCGATTACTGCTGGTTCTCCACAGTGGATAGAGAAAACCAGAATGGAGTACACAACAGAGGACAAGAATAAAGTCAACCTGCATAATGTAGCGAAGGACATTCTATATAAGACGTTGAACAAGAACATTTTCAGCAAGATAAACACATGCGCTACTGAAAAGGAGATCTGGGAAAATCTCACGCAAATCTGTGAAGGCAAGTCAGCAGAGTAGATCAACAATGACGCAATGTCCCTATTCGTAAAGAATTTTGGGAAATTCATGAGAAAAACTCACAACCCTTCTTTCAATTATAACAATACTCATAAATCTGAAAAGATTTCCACTGATTTAAATTGTTATAACTGTGGCAGACCAGGGCATTTCACAGCTGATTTCAAGAAGCCCAAGAAAGATGATAGATCAAAGATAGAAGAAAAGCGGTCCATAGAAAGAAGGAAAAACATATTTCAGAAGAGGCCCAACAAGAAGAGTGATTGTAAGGTACTTTTTGCTGAGGAGAGCAACAGCAAATGGGCAGACTCAGATTATGACACTTCATCAAGCAGCTCGTCAAGTGAGAGTGAGCAAAAAGAATCCCACTGCTTGATGGCCAACCAGAAAACTGATGATGAGGTATTTGACTTCTCTAATAGTGAATTTACACGAGAGGACCTCATCACTGCACTTAATGAAATGTTCCATGAGTACAGAAAGCTGTCTCAGACATTTGAGGAGATTAAAGCTGAAAACAATGGTTTGAAAAATAGTTCAGTGGAACCAAGCACTACTCAGCTTGGGGAAACTGACAGCTTACAAACAAACTTGAGTAAGCTGAAAAAAATCGAGAATTATTCTTTGAGAATAAAATCCTATGAGCTCTCATCTGAAAATGAGAGATTAAATCATGTGATGAGCTCCTGAACTAAGTCTTCGGTTTCCCTAAGTAAGCCACTGTTGGCATACGGTGGCGGATCCGGATCCCACTTCCCGGGGGCGCAGCGGAAAACAAAAAATTAGCCCCGGAAAGAGTTCAATACATCCGAATTAATCTACAAACATACATAGGGTGTTCATAGATTGCTACCTTACTGGCGTCTAGGTGCCTGGATCCAACCAGATTTTTAAGAAAACTGGCTCATCACGGTAGGCGGTGGTAGATCCTCCAATCAGGTCCACGACCAGATTCAATCTTCCTCCGTCAATCTGCACTAGAAGACTTGACGGATTTTCCACGGACGGAATCACCTCGAAGAGACGATCGGAACAAGTCCGATCACCCTATGGACGGTGGACTGCGGAGCACGGCGGTCGGCCGAGAGGGAGGAAGGGGGGTCGGCGCCTTTTTTGTGATGGAGGTTAGGTTTAGTTGTGTAGTGTTGTGATTAATTAGCCCTATATGTAACTCATATAATTATAAGTTAATCATGGGCTTGAATCGGCCCATTGGACTTGGGTCAGGCCCAAGTCCATATGAACATTCAGTTCATTTAAATCACTGCGGTTTCATCATAACTCCGATCGACGATCAGATCAGACCGATCGACTCAGTTTCCAAAACTGAACGTTACGATGCGTGAATCAGAAAACACATTTTTCGGACTTGCCCATCGGACCATGGTAAAGCGCCTAGCACATCGACCCCATCGATCCCCCTAGGGTACTCACTGATACGTGCCTAGCAAGACCAGTTGGTCGTGGTTAGCGTACAGTTACCGGACCTTTTCAACACATATATCCCGATCAGATCAACACCATTGGTAAATCGAGAGTCGCTAGAGATCCGATAGCTATGCATACATCTTGGAGATGGAATAGTGACATCGTGAGTGTAAATAGGTAAACCCATTTACCTAAAACACATCCAGTACTCTGGCTAGAGTTTTATACACTATTATCCCCTCAGATAGCATAGGATATCCACGCATGAAAGCGAGCGGTGAATCCTCGACAACAAAGCATCGACTCCTACATGCATCGGGGCCTCACCCAATTCCGCCGCCTAATGACCTCAAGTGAGTCGGCAAACGGGTCAAAGTGAGACGCCTATCATGTAGAGCCTCAATGACGTTTCGAGTAGTGAGGACTAATCAGTACAACCAAGACCTCGGACTTATCCACTCGACAAATGGTAACCAATTAGAAAGTCTGAACGAGGGTAGTTCGATAGATCACCAGGTCACTATCCATCTGCATGCTCAGAACATCACAATATTTCCTACCAATGAAACATGGTACTTCGCATCGCAGATGCTAGTCTCAAGCTTGGGCGGCCTTATCCTCATTTTGACGGCCCAATCGACTAGGAACGAGTTCAGAATACACAGTGACTATTAGATGTGTTTCATGATAGCCGTCATACACACTATCACATCTAACATACACTATGGTGCATTCTAGGTCTTTATCCAACACAATTGTTAACATTATAATCATAATGAAAATAAATAACGCCATAAACAAATGCGAATATCATATATAAAGACTGTCGTATACAAGAGTCTATAAAGCCCACACGCCACAAGTTGGCTAGTTGGGCATCTACTCTAACAGCCACATGAGACCCAGAAGCCATTAAATGACAAATCTGGCTTAGGTTTCAACTTTGGTGATGCAGCTCTGAGGAAACAAGTAGTTAGTCAAATCTGGCTAATGATAAGTTCAAGAAAATGAATTTTGTCAAAGCCAGTGTGACACATGAAGTTTGTGAGTCGGTTAAGAACGATGATCTGTTCACTGGACAACTGAACCATATGGGCAAAATCGGTATTGGTTACATTAATCCTGAGAACTGAAAGCCCAGCTGGCTAACGAACATACTTGAGAAGGATAAGACGAAAGCTGTACCTAAGTCGTCTGTTCCGAACCAGCAAAGTCGTGGTTCAACGAAGGCCAAATCTGTATGGATAAAGGTTCAGCCCAAACGTGATCTGAATGGTCAAAGTACAAATCCAAAGATCAACAAATCGCACAAGAATTCAGCACGAACCCTAGTGGATATCCGTACTGGGAAAACTGTAAAGGTAATTCAAGTATGGGTCCCTAAAGGGGTAATGAAATCTGGACCCAAGTAAATTTGGGTACCATTATTTTTGTGATTGAAGGACAACAGGTACACAGCTTTGGAGGAATCAAACAAATGGTATCTGGACGGTGGCTGTGAGACACATGACTGGTAATTCAAAGCTATTATCCGATCTGACGCCACAAAATTGTTTTCGGTGATAACTCACACGGTAACACTGTGGGTAAGGGTAAGCTTACCCATGGTAACATTTTCAATCTCGGATGTGCTTCTCGTTGAAAATCTATGTTATAATCTTATCAGCATATGTCAGCTGTGTGACAATGGTTACACAGTTAATTTCCAAAAGCAAACATGCACAGTTCAGAATCCAGATGGTCTGACAATGTTGATATACCTACATTGTCAACGGGTCAGAGTAGCGGGGATCTGAATTGATTTGCCTAGCAGCTGATGTCAGGCCTCGTGCTCACATCAGAGACAAAACACGTAAAAACATGCGGAAGCTACTAAAAAGCGGGTAATTTATTTTTTTTGCTTGATAACATAATTTAAAATACAACAATACTCAAAATAATCCCAGTTTTATAAATTCACAACACCACAAACAATCAAGTACAAAAACTGCCCCACGGCTGAATACAACACAAGTATTGATAGACTGCCAACTATATAGATCTAAGCATCACCCGGACATCCCACCCGCGGTGATACCAGTGCATATAGTTCATAACTGGGACACTCTATCTACCTCCTGGGGCACCTCCAACTGGATCAAAGCCACGACTAGCGGAATAACCTGGGAAACCTGAACCACAAACAGGCAAAAAACACAACAGCCCCAGAGGGGACCTGGGGGTCAAACCCCAGTACGGAGAGCAACTATAAAACAACAATGAATATCAAAAGATAAGATGCAAATGCTATGCAGGAAGAACGGTACAACAGCCGAAGGCTACAACTGAACAAGGAGCCAAGGAATTCAAGCACAGCACCACAGCTGATAACAAATTCTGTGAAGAAAGGTTAGTAATCACTGGTGTGTGTACAAGCATACGGGAATTACCCGCTCATCTTTACACCACACCCGAAATACCAGATGCATTAACAACTCAACCTGCTGTTGCCCAAACCATGAACTGTGGTATTTAACCACACGATGCATGGTGGCTAACAAATACCAGCAGGGAGATGAGAGTGCGGTATTGCCGCACGCCCTCAAAATCTGGTAAGAACAGAACAACAATAACAACAAGACATGGCTGCAACAGCTGAATGGAAATGATAATGCGTATGCAATGCAACAGTTAAACCAACACATAAACAACAATGCAATGCATACACAGCAAACACATAATATCCATGCCAATTCCAGCCGTAATATAAGCTCAACATCCGTACCTCACAAGCTCCTAAGCTACAATTACCACACACAGCTGCTACAACGAAGTCCAAGCAACACAGATCTGTCACCTGCTAAATCAACACAAGCTACAGCTCAAAAGCCGAAACACAAAACAACAGCAGCTGGCAGCTACAACTCCACCAGCGCTTATCTACCTTCCTAACTTAACGAAAAGCTCTAACAAAGCTTATAGGTAGAATTCTCACTTACCCCAAAGAACTACCGGCACGGCAGGGACGCTTATGCTAACAAACTACACAAGGGAGATGTCTTAGCGATCCCGCGATCCTCTTCCAGCTCCTCCAAAGCCTTCTAAAGAGGTATAGAACGAAGCGTCTTAACGAGAGGAGTCCAACGCTACCACTCTCACTCTCGTCGGAGTTGTCTACCACCAGAAATTTGGACGGATAAGGTTACGGTGAACAGTAACTAGGGTATCGTGACAAGATTTGAAAACGAAGGAAATATTTCTAAGTGTCGGGGAAACAAAGAATACAGAACAGCAGTTAAGTCCCCTATTAAATACACTTCTCAACAGTCGACAGAAGCAAGAACGCCGCTAGCCACTGCTGATCACTAACCAACAGCTGATCTTTCAAACAACGCTAAGGCTAAACAGCGTCGCACCAACTTAACCAAACAACGTCGCAGAGGGACACGTCACCTCGCTACCAACAACTGATCAACAAACCAGCAGCTGAATAAAACAATGCACCAAATCTCTCAACAGCTGATGTCTATCATAACCAACAGCTGGTACAAAGCGCTCCACTCAAAACGCTGTCGTTCCAACTTATCAAAACGACTTAGTTTCAATACCCACTAAGAAAAACGCTAACAAAACCAACAGCTGGTTCCTGTTCACAAAACGTCGTCGCTTCATAGTCTCTTAGCTCTCTCTGCTGATCATCGCAACTAAAATTCCAACAGCTGATCTCTCACCACAGCTGGTCTCTCGCTAATACACCAACGACTGAAATCCACATCATCATTGTTGCTGCTTCTGATTTCTACTACTACTGCTGATATCTAACACTTAGGTAATTTCGATGGCTACGCCAATCACATCGACCAACAGCTGGTCCAAACCCGCCCAACACCTGATTGCGAAAACACAGGTCTCACATCTCTCCCCCACTAAAAGACGATTCGTCCTCGAAATCAATAAGTCCAGGAACAACTCAACTGAACCCAAGAGTTCAAGATAACTGAGCAAAAAACTACTGAAATCTGATGCAACACTCACGCAAACAGATGTGGACACTCACGTTGCATCTTCTCTTCCAGTTCCCAAGTAGCTTCTTCCCTACCATGTTTGCTCCATTGCACCATTACCAAAGGAATGGTTTTATTCTTCAACTGTTTCTCTTTTCTATCTAGGATCTGCAAGGGATACTCAAAGTAACTCAACGTCTGATCTAGCTCAACCTAGTCAGTTCTCAGAACATGAGACGGATCTGGATCGTACTTTCTCAACATGGAAACATGAAAGACATCATGTAGAGAAGATAATTCTGGTGGCAACAACAACCGATACGCCAAAGGGCCAATCCTCTCAACAATCTCATACGGTCCAACATAACGAGGCGTTAACTTTCCCTTGTGACCAAAGCGCATAACACTTTTGAAAGGAGAAACTTTAAGGAACACCTGATCACCAACCTGAAACTCTAGAGGTCTGCGCCTCCTCTTCGCATAACTGGCTTGGCGATCCTGGGCAGCTTTCATCCGCTGTCGAATCAGATCCACATGATCCTTCATATTTGATCCTGGGCAGCTTTCATCCGCTATCGAATCAGATCCACATGATCCTTTATCTTCTGCACAAATTCTGGGGCAGACAGCTGCTTCTCCCCAACTTATTCCCAACATACTGGCGATCTGCACTTTCTGCCATACAAAGCCTCGAACGAAACCATACCAATCGTCACTTGGTAGCTGTTATTGTAAGAAAAATCAACTAAAGACAATGCGTCTTGCCAGCTACCACCAAAATCCATCACAACAGCTCTTAACATATCCTCCAACTTCTAGATAGTTCTCCCAGATTGACCATCTATCTGGGGGTGATACGCTGTACTCATGGCCAATCTGGTACCCAAAGCTGCTTGCAAACTCTTCCAAAACCTGGAAGTAAACCTTGGATCTCGGTCTGAGACAATCGAAACAGGCACACCGTGCAATCTAACCACAAAATCCACGTACAGTTTTTCCATTTTCTTCAAAGAGAACGTCATTACATAGGGAACAAAGTGTGCAGACTTCGACAATCTGTCGATTACAACCCAAAATCACAGCATCTGCTGGAACGAGGCAAATGCGTCACAAAATTTATCGCTATGTGCTCCCAATTCCATTGGGGAACTTCCAAACTCTGCAACAGACCACTAGGTCTCATCCTCTCAGCCTTAACTTGCTGACAGTTCAAGAAACGAGCAACAAATCCAGCAACGTCACATTTCAAACCAGCCCACCAAAAGTGCGGCTTCAACGCATGGTACATCTTCCGTGCACCAGGATGAACACTGTGTCTACTGCAATGCGCTTCTATAAGGATCTCCACCCGAAGATCTATCAGATTGAGCACAACCAATCGACCACGGAAACGCAAACAACCATCGGACGAAACAGAATAGTCCTCAAGTTGTCCAGCCCTGACCTTCAACTTTAACTCATGGGTGCAAGGATCTGTCCTTTGAGCCGCTCAAATGCTCGAAATGATCTGTGGCTCAACTTTGAAAGAAGAAACCACAACATAATCCTCAGCCGGGTAAAACCTCCAATCAGTAGTGCTAAGATGCTCACGGTCTTTAGAAACATACAACGACGCAAGCATATCTCCTTGAGCCTTTCTGCTCAATGCATCAGCCACTACATTAACTTTCCCAGACTGGTATTTGATCTCGCAATCAAAATCCTTCAGCAGCTCCATCCACCTACGCTGTCTCATATTCAAGTCAGGCTGCGAAAACAAATACTGCAAACTCTTGTGGTCCGAGTATGTTGGCGACAATGGCGGATCCGGATCCCGTTTTCCAAGGGCATAGCGGAAGTTTAAAAATTTGCCCCGAGATACGTTCAATACATTAAAACAATTCTAAAATCCATACATAGGATATTTGAATCGTTACGTTGCTGGCGTCTAGGCGCCTGGCTCCGACCAGTTTCGCAAGGAAATCGGCACTTCAAAAGGTATGCGGCGGTATATCGTCTAATCAGGTCCACGACCGCAAACGCGATTCCTCCGTCAGTCTGCACTAGAAGATCTGATGGATTTTAGCACGAACGGATTCTCCTCATCACGCTGATCAAAACATGTCTGATCACGATCACCGGCGGCGGTGCGGCGGCAGCGCAAGAGTTGGCCGGCGGCCGTGAGGTATTTTTTGAGAGGAGGGGGCGGCGCACTTGAGGAGGCTAGGGTTTGTGTGAATTGAGTTATCTCATACAACCCTAGGCTCAAGACTAAGTATAGGTGTGATGGGCTTGAACCGGCCCATTGGACCTGGGGCGGACCCAGTCCAACGTATGAAAATTCGGTTCATCCCCATAACCGTGACTTCATCATAACTCCGATCGACGATCTGATCGGACCGATCTACACAGTTTCAAAAACTGAGTATTATGATGTGAAAACAATTTTTCAGACCACCTAGTCCAAAATTGCAGTTTAGCCCCTCAACTATGGGAAATCGCAATTTGACCCCTGTTGACTTTTAGGAAGTCGCACTCCCTAAATTCCTCCTCCTATGCTCAACACATTGAGCTCAGTTTCCATGCGGGAATCGTGAATCCAGTACTTGTGTGACCCTCAATGGTTCTGGGATACAGCTAGTCGTGGGCCCACAACCATTGTGACTCCGAAATCACAATTTCGGACTTGCCCATCGGATCAGGGTCAGTACGATCCTTTCAACACATATATCCCGATCAGATCAACGACCATTTGTAAATCGAGAGTCGCTAGAGATCCGATATCTATGCATACATCTTGGAGATCAAATAGTGACATCGCGAGTGCTACTAGGCAAACTCATTTACCTAAAACACATCCAGTACTCTGGCCAGAGATTTATCACACTATTGTCTCCTCAGATAACATAGGATATCCACGCATGAGAGCGAGCGGTTTATCCTCGACAACGAAGCATCGATTCCTACATGCATCGGGACCTCACCCAATCCAGCCGCCTAATGACTCCAAGTGAGTCGGAAAACGGGTGGGTCAAAGTGAGGCGCTTACATGTAGAGTCTCAATGGCGTTTCGAGTAGTAAGGACTAATCAGTACAACCATGACCTCGGACTTATCCACTCGACAAATGGTAACCACTTGGAAAGTCCGAACGAGGGTAGTTCGATAGATCACCAGATCACTATCCATCTGTATTCTCAGAACATCACAATGTTCCCTACCAATGAAATATGGTACTTCACATCGCAGATGCTAGTCTCAAGCTCGGGCGGCCTTATCCTCATTTTGACGGCCCAATTGACTATGATCTAATTCATAATGTATAGTGACTATTAGATGTGTTTCATGATAGCCATCATATCCACTATCACATCTAACATACACTATGGTGCATTCTAGATCTTTATCCAACGCAATTGTAACATTATATAACATAATGAAAATAAAGAACGCCATAAATAAATGCGAATATCATATATAAAGACTGTCATATACAGGAGTCTATA
>KV010665.1:53827-107007 GCA_001598015.1 Dorcoceras hygrometricum | reverse complement strand
TATCCGGTGTCTCATGCATAGCATCTGCATTTTATCTTATGCATTCTTTTAGCTATATCTGTTGCTCTCCGTACTGGGGTTTGACCTCATGTCCCTCTGGGGCTTGGTTTGTTTCCTTGTTTGTGTTGTTTTCAGGGAATCCAGGTTTTACAGCTGGTCGTGGTTTTAACCCAGCTGGTGGTGCCCCAGGAGGTGGTTAGCGTGTCCCAGTTGCGTATAGCATATTTATATATATATGTATCAGTTAGCCAGGGGATGTCCTGCGCTTCGTTATTGTATCCAGTATTTGAAGTCTGATACATGTTTTGGTTGTTGTATGTTGAGTATCGCTCTATTTTAAATTATATCGTTTTAAACCGTCAGGCCAAAAGCGAAAATTTTACCCGCTTTTTGATAGCTTCCGCCTGTGTTTGTATGATTTTACTCTGTTTAGAGCACGAGGCCTGACATGTACGTTGATATAGTTGTTAGACTGCACGGTGTGCCTGTTTCGATCAGTTTCCGACCGAGATCCGAGGTTTACTTCCAGGTTTTGGAAGAGTTTGCAAACAGCTTTGGTTACTAGATTGGCGATGAGCACCGCATATCACCCCCAGACAGATGGCCAATCTGAGAGAACTATCCAGACGTTGGAGGACATGTTACGAGCTGTTGTGTTGGATTTCGGAGGTAGCTGGCAAGACGCGTTGTCTTTAGTAGAGTTTTCCTACAATAACAGCTACCAAGTGACGATTGGTATGGCGCCGTTTGAGGCTTTGTATGGTAGAAAGTGCAGATCGCCAGTATGTTGGGAAGAAGTGGGGGAGAAGCAGCTATCTGCCCCTGACTTTGTGCAGCAAATGAAAGATCATGTTGATCTAATTAGACAGAGGATTAAAGCTGCTCAAGATCACCAAGCCAGTTATGCGAATAAGAGGCGTCGACCTCTAGAGTTTCAGGTTGGTGATCGCGTATTTCTCAAAGTTTCTCCGTTTCACAGTGTCATACGCTTTGGGCACAAGGGAATGTTAGTCCCTCGTTACGTCGGACCGTATGAGATTGTTGAGAGGATTGGCCCTTTAGCGTATCGGCTGTTGTTGCCGCCAGAGTTGTCTTCTATTCATGACGTCTTTCATGTTTTCATGTTGAGGAAGTATGAGCCAGATCCGTCGCATGTGCTTAGAACTGTCGAGGTTGAACTAGATCAGTCGTTGAGCTATCAGGAATATCCCTTGCAGATCCTAGGCAGAAAAGAGAAACAGTTGAGGAATAAGACCATTCCGTTGGTGATGGTGCAATGGAGCAAACATGGAAGGGAAGAAGCTACTTGGGAGCTGGAATAAAAGATGCAGCGCGAGTGAACGCATCTGTTTGAGTAGCTGTTGAGCTAAATTCCAATAGTTTGTAGCTTTTGGTTGTATTTCTTCCCTAGTTGTTGTTGATTGTTTGCTCAGTTATTTTGAACTCTTGGCTTGTGTTAAGTGAAGTTCTGTTTTGGCTTGCTGTTGTTGAGTTGTATTTCCAGATTGTTGTTCGATTTTGAGGACGAAATCCTTTTAAGTTTGGGAGAAATGTGAGAATGGGAAATGTGATTAGAGATTATTTGTTGGAATTTATCGGTTTTTATAGATTTCTGGTGGTTCAGATTTCTGTTTGTAATTCCAATAGTTTGTAGCTTTTGGTTGTATTTCTTCCCTAGTTGTTGTTGATTGTTTGCTCAGTTATTTTGAACTCTTGGCTTGTGTTAAGTGAAGTTCTGTTTTGGCTTGCTGTTGTTGAGTTGTATTTCCAGATTGTTGTTCGATTTTGAGGACGAAATCCTTTTAAGTTTGGGAGAAATGTGAGAATGGGAAATGTGATTAGAGATTATTTGTTGGAATTTATCGGTTTTTATAGATTTCTGGTGGTTCAGATTTCTGTTTGTGAGTTTGGGTTGCATTTTCTGGTCAGATTTCACACTTAGAGCAATTCTGGAAATTTTGGAATTTTTCGAGTTTGAATCTGTTGGCAGATTTGATGAAGTCATGTTTTCTGTTGCGCTACGCAATTGCTGACATAAGCTTTGCTGTTGATGTTTTGGTTGAGTTAGCAATTAGATGTGATGACGTAAGGCTATCTGTTAGCGCTTGTGTTATTTTGGATGTTGGCAGCAAGTTCCTGTAGCGTGAAGGAAATGGTACCGTTTTGGTGAACGCTTGCGGGAGAGATTTGTTGCCAGCGATCGATGTTCAAGCGTTTAGCGTGCTGTATTCAGATTTACTGACGTATGCGAAGCTATGTCGTTTGATTTATTTGAAACGCTGTCGTTTGGATAAGTGGCTACGTCGTCGTTTTAGCATTGTGCGTTGCTAAGGCGTAGAGATCTGTTTTTTAGTGTGGCGCGTTAGGAGACCAGCGATGTTTTGAGCGCTGAGATCTGTTTTACCGATGCGCTGTCGTTTTGACTTGTGAACGAGTATTTGTTGTTAACGCTGGGATCTGGTGGTTATTAGCGTTGTTGGAGAGATCTGTTTGACGCTATTCCTTGATGTAGGAATCTGTTTCTGTCGGTGGATGAATTAATCAGATTTCTCGCGTCTATATAAGAAGCATGGCTTGGCTTCGTTTTACTTCATCCGATCTCATACTTAGCAAAATTTACCCGACCTTCGTTCTCTGTTTCTCAAACCCTCGGGTACTGTTCACCGTTGATTTTATCCGGCGATTCCCGTTGATTCCGGCCACCATTTTTCAAGTTCAAGGTAGCGTTGGAATCCCTCGAAGAGCTCTTTCTTTCTATAATACTTTAGGAGACTGTCGTTGGCTGGAGCAAAAGCACGAAGTTGCTGTTGTGTTCGTGCGTTCCGTAGTTCAGGTAGAACTCCGTTTTATTCGAGAGATCTTGGTTCTAGCCTTAGCTTAAGCTTCCTGTTAAGATGTTTTAGGAAGAGTAATTGCTGGTTTGAGTGTTTAACTCCCAGCAGCGTAATTTTGTGTATGGTCGTGAGTTCCTGTTAGCGTTTCCCTGAAACCTGCTTGTGCGTGTGTTTAGCAGGTGTTGGACTCAGATCTCTCGGGCCTGTATTTGTGATAATCGTTGTGCAAAATTAAGGTACGGATCTTGAGCTTGTAATTCAGCGTGGAACCTGGCTTGGATAATTTGCGAGATGGCTGTGTTTGGATTGCCGTGCGGTGATGTTGCTCTGTGTGAGAGCTGTGTATGTTTACCGAGTGTAACTGTTGTGTTGCATATGGTTATATGTTTGTTGTTTCAGCATGTTGCATACACGCATTCCATTCAGCTATTGCAACCTTTGTTCGTTGTTGTTGCTCTGTTTTCTTACCAGGATGCGAGGGCGAGCGATGATTCCGCACTCTCATTTCCCCTATGCGCCGAGTGGCTAGCTACCACAGTTCATAGGTTGGGTTGTTGATGCATCTGGTAAGGGTGGGCGAGTAGGGGTGAGTGGGTAGCACCCACATGTCCTACACTCACCGTGGCCACATATTCTGTCGCAGATTTCCGTTGAGCTGTGCATTGAGTTCTTTGGCTCCTTTCCTTGGTTGAAGCCTTCGGCTATTGTCTCTGGTTGCATGCATATCATCTGCATTTTATTCTTGTTGCTTACTGTTGTTTTATAGTTGCTCTCCGTACTGGGGTTTGACCCCATGTCCCTCCGGGTCTTGGTTGTTTTCCCTGTTTGTATTGTTTTCCGGAAACCCAGGTTTTACAGCTGGTCGTGGTTTTAATCCAGCTGGTGGTGTCCCAAGAGGTGGTTAGCGTGTCCCAGTTGCGTATAGCATATTTATATGTATCAGTACAGTTAGCCAGGGGATGCCCTGCGCTTTGTCATTGTATTATGTTGTTGGAGTCTGATACATGTTGTTGTACTGCTGTTATGCTACACTGTTGGTTGTTTTCATAAACTGGGATATATTTTGAGTATTGCATTATTTTAAATTATATTGTTTTAAACCGTTAGGCCAAAAGCGAAAATTTTACCCGCTTTTTGATAGCTTCCGCATGTGTTTGTGTGTTTTTACTCTGATATGAGCACGAGGCCTGACATCCCAATACAAGTAATGCCTCCAATCTTTAAGGCAAATACAACTGCTGCCAGCTCCAAGTCGTGAGTGGGATAATTCTTTTCGTGATTTTTCAGCTGTCGAGAAGCGTAGGAAATTACTCTATGTTCTTGCATCAAAACAGCTCCTAATCCCAACTTCGACGCATCTGTGTAAATGATAAATTTCCCCTGATCATACGGCATAGTTAGCACATGAGCTTCAATCAACGCCTGCTTCAATTGCTCAAAGCTGACTTGGCAGTCGGGGGTCCATTCAAATTTGCTCAACTTTCTAGTCAGCGATGTTAAGGGAACAGACATTTTCGAAAATCCCTTAATAAAGCGCCTGTAATATCCCGCTAACCCCAGAAAACTCCTAACTTCTGAAACAGAGGTTGGTACTGGCCAGTCGCGAACGGCTTCCACCTTCACTGGGTCTACTTCCAATCCATCTTTGGATATAATATGCCCGAGAAAAGAAACCTTTTCCAGCCAAAATTCACACTTGCTAAACTTGGCGAATAGCTGCTTGTCTTTCAAAATCTGAAGCACTGTTCTTAGGTGGTTTGCGTGCTCGAGTATGTTCTTGGAATACACCAAAATATTGTCAATAAACACAACTACAAACTGATCTAAAAAGGGTTGGAAAACTCTATTCATCAAGTCCATAAAAGCTGAGGGTTAGTAAGTCCGAAGGGCATTACCAAAAATTCATAATGACCATATCGTGTTCTAAAGGCTGTTTTGTAAACGTCTGCTGGTTTTATCTTCAATTGACGATAACCAGACCTCAAATCAATCTTAGAGAAAACTATCGATCCTTTCAACTGATCAAACAGATCCTCAATTCTAGGCAAGGGATACTTATTCTTAACGTCAGCTTATTCAACTCTCTATAATCTATACACAGCCTTAGACTTCCGTCCTTCTTCTTGACGAACAAAGCAGGGGCTCCCCATGGTGATGTACTTGGTCGAATAAAGCCCTTGTCTAGCAGCTCTTGTATTTGCTCTTTTAATTCTTTCATTTTTGATGGAGCAAGACGATAAGGTGGTCTAGAAGCTGGTGCTGCTCCTGGCACTAAATCAATTGCGAATTCCAATTCCCTATCAGGTGGCAGTCCGCATATGTCTTCTGGAAAGACCTCGGGGAATTCGTTCACTACTTAAACATCTGAAAGTGAAGGTTTACTGGTAGCTACTAAAGAGGATAGACTTATCAAGAATCCTAATCCTCCTTTTCTCAAACAACTCTGCGCCTTGAGAGCTGAAATAATTCGAGGGATTTTACACATCTGACCAGCCTCGAACGCGAACCAGTCTCCTCTTGGATGTTTCACCACTACGGTTCCAAGCTTGAAATCTATCACGACTCTGTATTTAGTCAACCAATCCATTCCTAGAATTAGATCGAACTCCGGCATCGGTAAAACAATTAAATCAGCAATAACTGGATGCCCTTGAAGTCTAAGTTCTAAGACACGAAACAAGTTATGGGATACCAGCTCTTCCCCAAAGGGCACTGTTATGCAAAATACTATAGTCACCTGGTCTGGTCTAACAGGTAATTTCGTAGCAAAATCTGCTGCTATAAATGAATGCGTAGCACCTAAATCTATCAGAGCTAAAGAGGGAATTCCAGCGATCAAGATCTTACCCGTAGCCACTGTAGAGTCTGGATTGGCTTGCTCAGTCGTCATAACGTAAGCTCTACTGGTCACCAACTGTTTCGTCTTCGGGCAGTCCTTAATAACATGCCCTGGCAATCCAAATCTGTAACAAACATTCTGTCCCTTTCTACAAGGACCAAGGTGGTTCTTCTGGCACTTGGGGCACTGAGGTGTACTGCCGACTGCTGAAACCGCGCTAATGGGTTGCACAACCAAAGGTTTCTACTCCTGAGGCTTCTGTTCCTGCGACCGCTGCTGATTCTTATATTGCTTCTTGGGTGGTCATTGGTCTTTCTGTTGAAAGTCCTGTCTCTTCAGCTGTCGCTCTTCCACAACAGCTTTCCAATCTTGACAGCTCGTAGAGCTTTGTCCACCGCTCCTCGATAATCCTTTGGTTCTACCAGCCTCACATCATGCCTGAGCGCTGGTTTCAATCCATCGACAAAATGTCGCAATTTCTCCTTAGGATCAGCTCCAATCAACGGTAAAAAATAACACCCTCGTTCGAAATTTCGAACATATTCCTGGACAGTCATGTCCCCTTGCTTGATCATCAAGAATTCTCTTTTCAATTCGGACCTCTTATCCTCTGTGAAATACTGTTCAAAGAACACCCGCTTGAATTCCTCCCAGGGAAGATTTGTCACATCTACGGTTAACTTTGCTCCTTCCCACCTAGAGCATTGCATCATCCCCTTATCCTCTGTGAAATACTGTTCAAAGAACACCCGCTTGAATTCCTCCCAGGGAAGATTTGTCACATCTACGGTTAACTTTGCTCCTTCCCACTAGAGCATTGCATCATCCCTCGACATGTAGATCGCACATCTGGATCTTTCTAAGTCTGGCATCTGAAGATACTCAAATATCACCTCCATTGATTTAATCCAGCTTTCGGCGACGAACGGATCTGTGGTGCCACTAAACTCCCTTGGCTTTTGTCTTCGAAATCGTTCTTGAGGGTCATCATTGCTAGGTCCTCTACTACTTTAGGATTGACCATTACCTCTCCCCTGCTGTTCTACCAGCAACCTTAGAAGTTGGGCAATACTAGCGTTACTATCAGGACTGGGTTCATCTTCAGGGGCATTCCTCCTCCCTCTTCCCCGGCCAGACATCTTAATATATAGCCCATAATCCACCACATAAGAAAATCAGAACATGCAAGAATCAAAAATACATGCTCGAAAACATAAAAGAAAACTCACTGCCCCGAAGAGACGGTCGATGAAATCTGTTCCAGCAAGGAGTGCGTGTGTTTATCTCTGGACCATGCTCTGATACCATTTTTGTGACACCCAACCCCATGGGAGCCACGGAATCAAGGAAAAAGGAATGAAAAGGAAAAAGAGGGGCTGAAATAATAAATTAAGCAAGCTGTATTGCCTTGCCCAAAATAAAATCAAAGTACAACCGTTGGCGCCGAGAAATTAAAATCAGATTTCATTACAATTTCGAAGTACAAAATGCGAAGTCGCGATATTACAACTACTGAACTCTATTTGAATTCATCTTTGTTGTAACGGATCTCAATACAGATTTGACTAAGATCAAAGACAACAAAAACAGCAAAATACAAAATGAACATCGCGGAAACTCAGGCCTTCGATAAACACTAGCACGCCGCTACTGGTTCAAACTCCACCTCCCATCTGCTCCGGCGCGGACTCACCTGCACCAAGAAAGCGCGGACTCACCTGCACCAAGAAAGCTAGTGAGCCTAGGGGTTCAACAAGCAAAACTAAGAGTAACAAAGCACAATATATGCAGGCGCAATACAAGACATCATAGTTTAAAGGAAGTTATAAAACATCGTTTGTCGTAAACGTCTGTTCTGGGAATAAAATCAGATCCCAGTGTTATCATTTTCGTTAGACTTATGGCTCATAAGCTCTACTTAGGTCCCATTGCACTCTATCGAATGACTACTGATATCAGTTACAATGTGGTGAAATCTCACCCAATATGAAGGGGAAACCGACCCTCTCGTCTGCTGCTCGCCCTTAAAATTTGGTCCGTCTGTTATCTTTGCCATAAATCCTAAAGTCTGAACATTTTCTTCCTTTAAACATCTACTGAACGGGATCAGATCTTAACATCAGGGTTCACTTCATTTTAAATCATTTTCCATCAAAACATTTTTTTTTCACTGAGCATCCAGTTGAGACATAGGACATTAGTCGTTGGTAAGAAAATTCAGACATTGGATATATATATATATATGAATCAGTCGCAAGACACACGAACCAGTCGCAAGACACAATACCAGTCGCAAGACACAATACCAGGCCCAAGGTACAGTAAATCAGTCGCAAGCAAACCAGTCGCAAGCACAGTAAACCAGTCGCAAGCAAACCAGTCGCAAGCAACAGTAAACCAGTCGCAAGAAACAGTAAACCAGTCACAAGCAAACCAGTCGCAAGAAACAATAAACCAGTCGCAAACAAACCAGTCGCAAGACTCAACGACTGAACACAACACTTAGGAATATGTTCAACACAAGGGTGACTGCTGAAATGAGAACTACTGATTACGAACGTAGTACCGCATCATCTAAATCAACAACTACGTTACCATTTATCGCCTATCAAACTAGACTTAACTACTGATTCAATTAGCAACTCCGATTACATAGCGTCAACTTCCGATGATACCATCTACCAGAAGAAAAAGAAGGACTTTGCAACTTTACGATGAAATAGAAACCTGAAATGCTCAGAGTTTAAAATAACATCAACATCTTCAACGTCAACTTCGAAAACACATTTTTGAGTTCCAACATAACCCACTGTGAACCCGAACATTAAACATTCATATCAATATCAGCAGAACAAATCAACAAAGGCTGATATTAAACATAACTTAGGCAAGAATCAAGAAACGAAACGAGAACAATACACAGGCTTTCATGGCGTAGCAAGAATCAGATTTACTTGCCTCAATAAGAAGAAATCACGAGATACAGAAGGTCACGAACAGAGAGTCCTCCCGAGCGCGATGATAAGCTTCCTATTTTATTTGATGCAAAAAAATGAGTATTTTCTTGCAAAGGGATGAACTTATAGCTCACAAGGACAACAGCATGGGGGTCTGATTTGCAGCAGGGAGAAATACTTTAGTAGGAATGGTAAACCATGTGTACTTCAGAAAATTTTACTTAAAATTCCCTGTCAATATTTTGATTTGTAAAAGTACTACCCAAAATCTGAAACTTAACCATTCCCCCAACCAACATATTTATTTGTAAATTTTGAAAATTGCTTAGCCATGCTCGGGTGGCAGCTGATCGGATCTCTGCACTTTATGAAATCTGAAAATTAGAAACCAGATATTCAAACAAATAAACAATGCTGAAATCTGAAATTAAAAAATGGGTCCTCTAATTATAAGGATTTAGAATTTGTGGTCTTATGGATTTTTGGGCGTTACAGAAGAGCACAATAAAAGCATAAATCATATCATACAATGCAATAAATCTATCGTGCAATGCATGTAAGGGCTACCAAGAATCATCGGTAGGCAAACAGAATAGCACAACGACTCAGTTGTGCAAATCTCATCAATCATCATCATCTTGTGATCTTCAGGTACGATGACTCAGTCGACCATCACAAGGCAGTGTGGTATTCAGGAACAACGACTCAACTGGACACCACATCAAAATCAACGTTGGACCTTTCAGGCGCGACGACTCAGCCGGCCGATCACAACGTGTAAAGGGATTCAGCTTTCAAAAGAAATCAGGCTCAATATATATGCGTGAATGCACAACAAGCTCATGCTTAATCAATGCATACATCACACGCACAAACAGATATGAGCACATAAGCAGCATTCAATGCAAAACACAACAGCTAATACACAACAGAAATATTCCCAAAGCTGATATCGAAACTGCTTAATATATAGCTAAATTCGTACCTCAAACCTCAACAAATCTTACAACAAAAAGGGTGCAGTAACCAACTCAAGTCCACTGCCCAAGCAGCTCCACGGCAACTCTGCAGAAGCTACTACAAGCTCGAATCTATTAAGATACCTCAAAATCAACACAATTCTGAACTCGAACAGCTTAATTTCTGAAGCCCAGTAACTTAACTCAGTTACCTACTCCAACAGAGCACTACTTCAGCTCTCGAAAGAAGCTTAAATAGGTAAAGAATCACTTACCCAAGGCTGTTAAAGAACAAAATAACTACTGGTCCACAATCGCGAAGACACTCAAGCACTACAGCAACTTCGCGTTCCTCAAATCCGGCGACTCCAGTCTCCAAACTGGTACTAATCGAAAGCCCTAGAGAAGACGAGCTCAGCGCTACCAATCTTGCTCCAAGCGGCGGCGAAGAACGACGGCAATCGACGGAAATAGGGTTCGAATGATAGTAGCAATCGATGGTTATCGGGGATGAAGATAGGAAATCTAAGGTTCGAAAAGCTCTAAGTGTCGATCAGCACTTGCATTTAAATCCCCAGTCAAAACTACAAAAGAAGTCATCAGCGACTTAAACAGATCTCTCCCCAATTCAGATCTTGGTACAAAACAACTTTCATTCTAAGGCAGAATTCTCTCGCAACTGGCCTCAGCTGTCTCGAAACGGAATTTGCTACTCTCTACTAACGCAACAGCAAAACGACGTCGTGCTAAATTATCCAAACGACATAGCATCGAAGTCAAGCTCTCACAACAGATCTTGCTAACGCTCTTCAGATCTTTGTCACTGCTGAATTCATCAATCAGCACCGTTGACCATTGTTGACATCTGAATGACTCTGGACAACTTACCATCGCTGACTTCCTCGTGCAATAGCTCACAACTGCTCACGCTCGCTAACAGATCCCTCTATCTAGCGCCACTTCTGAACACACAATACGATGTCGCATTACCTCCCGCAACGCCACATCTGACCAACGCTCAAAACGACAGCGTGTAGCTCCCTGCTTGCAACAACTCACGCAAACACACAAGGGCACATCTGAGTATCCAGATTTCACCCAACATCTAAAAACCCGAGACTCAAAAACTTAATTAGCTAATTCAAAACCAAAATCTGATTAGCTAATAAATCGTACTTAGCAAATTCTAGTCCTCACAAACCCCATGTCAGAAGACGCCAACCCAGGTGATAGGAATCACGTCTTAGCTGGGATGGCCAACTGTTAGAGCGCTTAGTGGAGCAATCGAGTCAAGGGAGCGGCCAATCATCTAGTAGGATGCCTAGACCGGAGGATCCTCAAGAATAGTTTAGACGTCAACGATCGAAGGAGTTTACTGACAATATCGATCCGCTTGTGGCTGAAAGCTAGATTAAGTCTTTTGAGGTCATCTTTGATTATCTACAGATGCCAGACCTGGATCAGCCTAGGTGTGCAATTTATATGTTAATGGACGACGCTATGATCTGGTGGGAAGGAGCCAAGCTGACTATGGACTTGGCTTTCCTTACGTGGTAGGAATTCAAGAAGGTCTTCTATGACAAATACTTTACTTCGGATGTACGATCCGAACTAAAGAGAGGGTTCTTGACTTTGAAGCAAGGAGACCTTTCGGTGAGGGATTATATTCGTAAGTTTGAACGGGGATGTTTTTTTGTGCCATTAATTGGTAGAGATTCTGAAGAAAAGCTCCATCATTTTGTGAATGGATTAAGACCAACACTTAAGCATGATGTTAGGCTAGTTGAGCCTAAAGATTTCTGGGCGGAAGTCGACAAGGCACTACGAGCTGAACAAGACTAGAAGGAAATCAAAGCAGAACGCCAACAAAAACATCAGGCCTTTCAGCTCAGAGATCAAAGACAATATAAATGACCTAAATATAACCAGCAAAGACCCCAGAGTCAACAACCATAACTGCCGCAACCACTCAACTCAGTCTCGAGGATAGACAATAGACCAGTTTTGTAACGACCAGATCTTTTTATAGTCCACAATTAGTAATTTATGAGATTTTGAGGGATTACAATGCTATTTTATTTCGATCCATGAATAGATCAAGTTTCAGACTTCACGAGTATGTTATTTAGCTTTCTTTCTTTAAAAGCTAACTTCCAGATTTCATGATATGCGCGTACAGATCTCATGTCTTACGCAATGTTCAGCCTTCATTTTATTATGGGTTGATAGACAGATTTTAAGAATGCAATTATAGCATATGTCTAGTTAATTTCTACAAGCCAATTGAATATTTTGTTTTAATTAAAAACGTTCGGGTTCATTGTTCATCTTTTTATTTTAAAACAGAGTATGCTTTTAGTAGATTTTGGCATATTGATTAAACGTGTCTTCCTTCATTAGACATTTTAAAGCATATAAATAGGATGTTAAGCTGCTTCATGCATCATTATCTTCAAATTAAATCATTTAGAAGCGGTGCTTTCTTGGAAGAAGCCGAACAAAATCCTTTCAAAGTTTTTAAAAGAAACAGGTGGTGCGTAGAAGTTTGCTGGATTTGCTGCTGTTGTTGTGTTAAAGATTTCAGGCAAGTAAACTCTGTTTCTTGCTCACTCAATGGAAAGCATATATATTCAATTCTGTTTTATATGTTTATGTATGTTTTAAAGAAGAGGAAGATGGCTTCGGCTGTTCTTCAAGAGAACCAGAAGTTCATGCTCTGTTTTTGCAAAAGTTACGTTTACTGTAATTTCGATTCAAATATGTTTTAGAATAAGGTTTGATGATGTTCATATAGTATGTTCCTGAGTTTTCCAACGATTTCTTCATCGAAGTAGCTTACAAGTAGCTTATTCGATTCATTTCCAGAAAGTTCGTAAGATATTTTGAGTTCTTCAGAAGAAGGTAACGATTGTAATTCATGTTTATCCACACGGTTAAGTATGAAGTATGGTTCTTATACCATCGCTGAAATTCTATGATGAACAGATTTCTAAGAGTAGAGGTCTGTTTATGTGATACGTTAAGTTCAGATTCCTATCTTTGTTGGTGAGATCTGAAGTGTTTCCTCTTTGATAAAACACTTACGTTTAATTCAGATTTCTACTATTCCTTTATCTCAGATTTCTTCTTTTTATATGAGATCTGGTATAGGGCATAGTCCTTTTATAAGTTGTTGACTTCTGAGTTGACCGTTGACATCTGGTGGGAATAGTCTCGCTAGGTGACATCTGGTTTACCCATTAAGTTGCGTTGACATCTGGTTGACCAACAGAGATCTGGTTTGTGTCTTCTTCGTCGAAACGCTCGTGTTAAACAAGATTTCATCCTTTACTTCTTCGATTGAGACAGAAAGCATAGATTTGGAATCCTTATTCATTTCCGAATCATTTCAAAAGATTTATTCGATTCAATTGATCAAATTTGAGAGCTTTTATTCAGTTTTCATCTTCGCAAGTATTACAGAAAACTTCGAAGTATTCCAGAACATCATTAGACAAAAGAAAACCAGTAAACTTTCAAGAGAAAGAAAACAGATTTCACGAAAGAAAGAAAGAGTAGAAGGTTTTAAGAAATGTTTTTAAGTTATGACAACAAAAGGGTCCCCAGGAAGGATCAGGATTACGGTTGACGAACTGTATACCCCTTCAAAACCCAAGGAAGGATTAGGATTATGGATCGACGGATCTATATACCCCTTCAACAATGAGCCATATTGCTAATACTGATATCAGGAGTTTGATATAACGAAATGGACCAAATGTTTATAGTGTTGTCATAAGTTTCAGAAAATGAATGAAGAGCACAAGTGTGATTTTAATCACAGCTCTAAGGAATGTTTAAAGAAAATATTTTTAGTATTGAGTTATGTTTTATGCTTTCGTTCCTTTCCAAATTTCTCAGTTATGTATTACGCTTGTTTATTCATAAGCGTATTTAAAGTTAAGACTCCAGTATGTACCAGTTAATGAACGATTATATTTTATGTTTGTTACTTCCAGACTTTACCTGCTGGGCCTTTAGCTCACTAGTTTTCATTGAGTGCAGGTAATGAGCAGTTAGGAGCTGGAGGGAGCTGAACAGAAAGGAAGGATGTGTTTATCGTGGACATCAGACTTCACAGTTTCTTTCTGTTCCAGATTTCATGTTTCCTTTTGGGTTATCTAGTGTTGTACAAAACTTTTTGCTGATGTATATACTATACCAGATTTCTAGTTTATCTATGTTGCAGAAATCTGTCCAGACTTCATTACGAAGGAATGTAACCATTTTGTTTAAATTACCAGACTTCTATTTTCCGCGTCTTTTAATTATAGAATCTGATGCACAAGTGTGATTTTAATCACAGCTCTAAGGAATGTTTAAAGAAAATATTTTTAGTATTGAGTTATGTTTTATGCTTTCGTTCCTTTCCAAATTTCTCAGTTATGTATTACGCTTGTTTATTCATAAGCGTATTTAAAGTTAAGACTCCAGTATGTACCAGTTAATGAACGATTATATTTTATGTTTGTTACTTCCAGACTTTACCTGCTGGGCCTTTAGCTCACTAGTTTTCATTGAGTGCAGGTAATGAGCAGTTAGGAGCTGGAGGGAGCTGAAAAGAAAGGAAGGATGTGTTTATCGTGGACATCAGACTTCACAGTTTCTTTCTGTTCCAGATTTCACGTTTCCTTTTTGGTTATCTAGTATTGTACAAAACTTTTTGCTGATGTATATACTATACCAGATTTCTAGTTTATCTATGTTGTAGAAATCTGTCCAGACTTCATTACGAAGGAATGTAACCATTTTGTTTAAATTACCAGACTTCTATTTTCCGCGTCTTTTAATTATAGAATCTGATTTTTCGTTTTCGTTGAGACTTTGAATATTACTCTCATTTCAGTCCAGAAAGTTAGTAGCGACCTAGTATTTTGATGTTCGAATTTTCTATAACTTTCAATTGAACCCCCAAGATTCATGAATTCCTTTAATAAAAGTACGGGTCGTTACAGTTGGTATCAGAGCAATGTTCCTTGAGATAAACACACTTCCAGTCTGAGCAGATCTCTCCAGCCACTTCAATTTGTGAGTTTTAATTCATGTTCTAGCATAAAGTAATCTCTCATATAGAATTGTGGTGGATTTGGACTACCCATTTTAGAAATGTCAGGACGAGGTAGAGGAAGAAGAAGCTATGCAGAAGGGGACAAAGAATCTGAGGGATTAAACCCTGTCCTCAATAACATGGCCCAACTACTAGAACGATTATTTGATCAACCATTAATGGGAATGGTCAGTCCTCGAGTAGAATAGTTAGTAGAGAAGATCCACAGGAAAAGTTTAGGAGGCAGAGACCTCAAGAATTTTCTGGCACTACCGATCCCCTAGTGGCAGAAAGCTGGATTAAATCAATGGAGGTGATATTCGAATATTTACACCTAACAGAACTCGAGAGGCCCCGGTGTGCAATTTACATGCTGAGGGGAGATGCTATGATGTGGTGGGAAGGAGCCAAGTTAACGGTGGACTTGGAAATTCTTACCTGGGAAGAGTTTAAGAGAGTCTTCTTCGAACAATATTTTACTGTTGATGTTAGAGAGCAATTGCGGAGTTAATTTTTAACTCTGAAATAGGAAGGGATGGCGATGCGGGATTATATCCGTAAGTTTGAGAGGGGATGTTATTTTGTTCCACTGATAGGGACAAATGCAGATGCCAAGCTTCGTCATTTCATTAATGGGTTGAAGCCCATGATTAAGAACGATGTTAGGTTGGCAGAACCTATAGATTACAGAGCAGCTGTTAATAAAGCTCTACGGGCGGAACAAGATTGGAAAGCAATCGATGATGAAAGGCAGTTATAGAGGCAGGCTTATCAGCAAAATGATCGCAGGAAATTTAAGAACAAAATAGCAATCAACAAGGATCTCAAGTGAAAGGACCAATTGCTGCACAACCCATTTCTGCGATTCCAAATTCGGGGAATAGGCAGCCATGTCCTACTTGCAAGAAGAATCATAAGGGACAGTGTCTTCAGGGGCAGAATGTATGTTATACCTGTGGTAAACCAGGCCACATGTCGAGAAATTGTCCCCAGAAACAACAACAACTCATTACTAGTAGAGCATACGTGATGACTACTGAAGAAGCTCCAGCAGATACCACCATGGTGACGGGTAAAATTTTTGTTGATAACATGTCCACTATAGCTTTGTTAGATTCTGGTGCAACTCATTCTTTTGTATCAGATAGATTTTCTAAACAATTAGCAATTAAACCAGTAGAGGTAAAAGTAGGATACTGTGTTCAGGTTCCTACAGGAGACAACATAATAACCAATCGGGTGATTCGAAATGTAGAACTTAAGCTACAAGGAAATATTGTCTATGCATATTTGATAGTAATACCCATGATTGAGTTCGATTTTATCTTGGGAATAGATTGGTTAACGAAACATGAAGCTATTATAAATTTTAAACAGAGGTCTGTTGATATTAAGATACCAGGCGGGATTTCATTTTCGATAACTATGATAAAGCCCTTAAGATAATATCAGCAATGAAAGCTCAGAAGTGTTTGAGAAATGGATGTCAGGGATTTTTAGTGAACGCCATATCCTTAGAATCTGAAAATAAAATTAATTTAGAAGATGTTTATGTCGTGAGAGAATTTCCAGATGTCTTTCCAACAGATGTCACAGGTTTACCTCCAAATCGAGAATTGGAATTCACTATTGAATTAGTACCAGAAGCTGCTCCAATTTCGAAACCTCCTTATAGACTTGCTCCTAAGGAAATGAAGGAATTAAAAGACCAGATTCAAGATTTATTGGACAAAGGATTAATTAGACCCAGTACTTCACCTTGGGGTGCACCAGTGCTTTTCGTGAAGAAGAAAGATGGAAGTATGCGCCTGTGTATCGATTATAGAGAACTAAATAAGTTAACGATTAAGAATAAATATCCTCTCCCTAGGATCGACGATTTATTCGACCAGCTACGAGGAGCTGCCATATTTTCCAAGATAGACCTAAGATCTGGTTATCACCAGTTACGGGTAAAAGAAGCAGACGTCTACAAAACAGCTTTTAGAACAAGATATGGCCATTATGAATTTCTAGTTATGCCCTTCGGATTAACTAATGCGCCATCTTTGTTTATGGATTTAATGAATCGGGTATTCCAACCTTTCCTAGATAAATTTGTGATAGTGTTCATAGATGACATTTTTATTTATTCGAAGGATAGAAGTGAACACGAAGAACACCTTAGAGAAATCTTGCAGATTTTAAGAAGTAAACAGTTATTTGATAAGTTTAGCAAATGTGAGTTCTGGATTGAGAAAATTGTATTTTGGGTCACATTATTTCGAAGGATGGAATAGAAGTAGATCCTGCAAAGGTAGAATCTGTTCGAGATTGGCCTGTACCTAAGAGTGTCACAGAAATCCGTAGTTTCTTAGGACTTGCTGGTTATTATCGAAGGTTCATAGAAGGATTTTCGAAGATTGCTATTCCATTAACAGCATTAACTAAGAAAAATGTTAGGTATGATTGGACTCCGGAATGCCAGTCCAGCTTCGAGAAATTAAAACTTGCGTTTGTTGAAGCCCCTGTTCTAACATTACCATCAGAGAAAGGGAATTTTGTGATTATACAGATGCATCGAAGATGGAGCTAGGAGCTGTTCTAATGCAGGAAATAAGGTAATCGCTTACGCTTCGAGACAATTGAAAGTTCACGAGATAAATTATCCTACGCACGACCTTGAATTAGCATCAGTAGTTTTTGCATTAAAGATCTGGAGAAACTATCTTTACGTTGAGAAATGTGAAATTTTTACAGACCATAAAAGCCTTAAGTATTTCTTTACCCAGAAAGAGCTAAACATGAGACAAAGGAGACGGCTTGAATTGGTTAAATATTATGATTGTGTAATTAGCTATCACCCCGGTAAAGCTAACGTAGTAGCAGATGCGTTAAGTAGAAGAAATGTGGGGTTGGCACAGATCTCAGTTCAGATTCCACTAGCGTTGGAGATTAACAGATTTGAACTGGGAATATTTAAAAATGAGAACGCTGCTAAGTTATCTGTTCTCACAATCCAATCCACGTTAAAGGATAGAATTAAAGAAGGTCAAGCGAAGGACGATCAACTCCAGAAATGGAAGAAGCAAGATAAAAACAGAGGAACAAATCTGTATGTGGTGGAAGAAGAAATTATTAAATACCAAGATCGATTATGGGCACCGCGCACAGATAATTTGTGCAATGAGATTATGAACGAAGCCCATAACTCTCCGTATTCCATTCATCCAGGAGGAACGAAAATGTTTAAGGATTTGCAAGCTCTGTTTTGGTGGCCAGGGATGAAACGTGACATTTGTAGATTTGTCGCTGAATGTATAACATGCCAGCAAGTTAAAGCGGAACACCAAAGACCTGCGGGAATGTTGAAACCACTTCCTATACCTGTACGGAAATGGGATAACATATCAATGGATTTCGTAGTAGGATTACCCATAACAGTTCAAGGATTTAATGCAATTTGGGTAATAGTTGATAGATTAACTAAGTCTGCACATTTTCTTCCTGTAAAGACAACATACGACTTGAATAAATATGCAGAGTTGTATATGAAGGAAAAATAGTCAGACTTCATGGGATACCAAGTTCTATAGTATCTGATAGAGATCCCAGATTTACTTCGAGATTCTGGAAAAGTTTACACCAAGCCTTAGGAAAAAAATTAACTTTCAGTACAGCATTCCATCCTCAACCGATGGACAATCAGAAAGAGTAATCCAAGTACTGGAAGATTTGTTACAGGCTAATATTCTTGATTTGGCAGAAAGTTGGGATTCTAAATTACCGTTAATTGAGTTACCTACAACAACAGTTACCAAGCTTCGATAGCAATGGCATACGAAGCTCTGTATGGCAGGAAATGTAGATCACCGATTCTTTGGGATGATGTAGGTGAAAGAACTGAGATCGACCTGATATTGTAGAACAGACTTCTGAAGCAATTAAAAGAATACGTGATAGAATGAATACTGCTCAAAGTAGACAGAAAAGTTATGCAGACAATCGTCGTAGAGATCTGAATTTTGAGATAGGAGATCACGTGTTCCTAAAGATTTCACCAATGAAAGGTGTTTTAAGATTTGGAAAGAAAGGAAAGCTAAGTCCCAGATATGTTGGACAATCCAGATCTTAGAACGAGTTGGACTGTTAGCGTATCATTTAGCGCTACCTCCTTAGATGTCTACTGTTCACAACGTGTTCCATATTTCAGCACTTAGAAAATACATCGCGAATCCTTCGCATGTGCTCAGATATGAACCCATTCAATTGGAACCAGATTTGACTTACGAAGAAGTTCCACACCAGATTTTAGCACGAGAGAATCGTAAGTAAGAAGCAGAACTACTCCTATGGTTAAAGTGCAATGGACAAATCACTCAGAAAGAGAAGCAACTTGGGAAGTTGAATCTGATATGAAGAAAAGCTACCCAGATCGCTATAAGTAAGTAATTTCGAGGACGAAATTCTTTTAAGGGGGGTAGATTGTAACGACCATATCTTTTTATAGTCCACAATTAGTAATTTATGAGATTTGAGGGATTACAATGCTATTTTATTTCGATCCATGAATAGATCAAGTTTCAGACTTCACGAGTATGTTATTTAGCTTTCTTTCTTTAAAAGCTAAATTCCAGATTTCATGATCTGCGCGTACAGATCTCATGTCTTACGCAATGTTCAGCCTTCATTTTATTATGGGTTGATAGACAGATGTTAAGAATGCAATTATAGCAGATGTCTAGTTAATTTCTACAAGCCAATTGAATCTTTTGTTTTAATTAAAAACGTTCGGGTTCACTGTGCATCTTTTTATTTTAAAACAGAGTACGCTTTTAGTAGATTTTGGCATATTTATTAAACGTGTATTCCTTCATTAGACATTTTAAAGCATATAAATAGGATGTTAAGCTGCTTCATGCATCCTTATCTTCAAATTAAATCATTTAGAAGCGGTGCTCTCTTGGAAGAAGCCGAACAAAATCCTTTTTCAAAGTTTTTAAAAGAAACAGGCGGTGCATAGAAGTTTGCTGGATTTGCTGCTGTTGTTGTGTTAAAGATTTCAGGCAAGTAAACTCTGTTTCTTGCTCACTCAATGGAAAGCATATATATTTATGTATGTTTTAAAGAAGAGGAAGATGGCTTCGGCTGTTCTTCCAGAAAACCAGAAGTTCATGCTCTGTTTTTGCAAAAGTTACGTTTACTGTAATTTCGATTCAAATATGTTTTAGAAAATGGTTTGATGATGTTCATCTAGTATGTTCCTGAGTTTTCCAACGATTTCTTCATCGAAGTAGCTTACAAGTAGCTTATTCGATTCATTTCCAGAAAGTTCGTAAGATATTTTGAGTTCTTCAGAAGATGGTAACCATTGTAATTCATGTTTATCCACACGGTTAAGTATGAAGTATGGTTCTTATACCATCGCTGAAATTCTATGATGAACAGATTTCTAAGAGTAGAGGTCTGTTTATGTGATAAGTTAAGTTCAGATTCCTATCTTTGTTGGTGAGATCTGAAGTGTTTACTATTCGATAAAACACTTACGTTTAATTCAGATTTCTACTATTCCTTTATCTCAGATTTCTTCTTTTTATATGAGATCTGGTATAGGGATATTCCTTTTATAAGTTGTTGACTTCTGAGTTGACCGTTGACATCTGGTGGGAATAGTCTCGCTAGGTGACATCTAGTTTACCCATTAAGTTGCGTTGACATCTGGTTGACCAACAGAGATCTGGTTTGTGTCTTCTTCGTCGAAACGCTTGTGTTAAACCATATTTCATCCTTTACTTCTTCAATACTTCTTCGATTGAAACAAAAAGCATATATTTGGAATCCTTATTCATTTCCAAATCTTTTCAAAATATTTATTCGATTCAATTGATCAAATTTGAGAGCTTTTATTCAGTTTTCATCTTCGCAAGTATTACAGAAAACTTCGAAGTATTCCAGAACATCATTAGACAAAAGAAAACCAGTAAACGTTCAAGAGAAAGAAAATAGATTTCACGAAAGAAAGAAAGAGCAGAAGGTTTTAAGAAATGTTTTTAAGTTATGACAACAAAAGGGTCCCCAGGAAGGATCAGGATTACGGTTGACGAATTGTATACCCCTTCAAAACCCAAGGAAGGATTAGGATTATGGATCGACGGATCTATATACCCCTTCAACAATGAGTCATAGTGCTAAGACTGATATCAGGAGTTTGATCAAACGAAATGGAACAAATGTTTATAGTGTTGTCATAAGTTTCAGAAAATGAATGAAGAGCACAAGTGTGATTTTAATCACAGCTCTAAGGAATGTTTAAAGAAAATATTTTCAGGATTGAGTTATGTTTTATGCTTTCATTCCTTTCCAGATTTCTCAGTTATGTATTACGCTTGTTTATTCATAAGCGTATTTAAAGTTCAGACTCCAGTATGTACAAGTTAATGAACGATTATATTTTATGTTTGTTACTTCCAGACTTTACCTGCTGGGCCTTTGGCTCACTAGTTTTCATTGAGTGCAGGTAATGAGCAGTTAGGAGCTGGAGGGAGCTGAACAGAAAGGAAGGATGTGTTTATCGTGGACATCAGACTTCACAGTTTCTTTCTGTTCCAATGTATATACTATACCAGATTTCTAGTTTATCTATGTTGTAGAAATATGTCCAAACTTCATTACGAAGGAATGTAACCATTTTGTTTAAATTACCGGACTTCTATTTTTTCCGCGTCTTTTAATTATAGAATCTGATTTTTCATTTTCGTTGAGACTTTGAATATTACTCTCATTTCAGTCCAGAAAGTTAGTAGCGACCTTGTATTTTGATGTTCGAATGTTTGAATTTTCTATAACTTTCAATTGAACCCCCAAGATTCATGAATTCCTTTAATAAAAGTACGGGTCGTTACAAGTTTTCCCAAAGTGCCACAAGAATCATGTTTGTCAGTGTAGACTTGGACAGAGTGTGTGCTACAAGTGTGGTTCTACATGCCACTTTGTTAAGAATTGCCCCAAAATGAAGTAGCTCATAACTAGCAGAGCCTATGTGATGACAACGGAATAGATGAACCCAGACACTACCGAAGTTACGGGTAATATTTTTATTGTTGGTATGCCTTATATTGCTTTGTTAGACTCAAGATTAACCCATTACTTTATATCAGAATCTTCTGTTAAGGAATTACCCATACCACCTGAACGATTAACAGTATGCTAATGTGTGACCATACCCTCAGGAGAAGGACTATTAACCCATAGAGTATTTCGTAACATGGAACTTAGGATACAAGGGCATTTAGTGTTAGTTGACTTGATCGTATTACCCATACCTGAGTTTGCTTTGATTTTGGGTATGGATTGGTTAACTAAGTAGAGTACTTATTGATTTTAAGCTATGGACAGTAGAAGTTAAACCACCCCAAGGAAATCAGTTCTCGTTTGAAGCTGCCCAAGGTAAGAGAGTTCCTCGTAAGATTTCAGCTCCGAAAGCCCAAAGCTGTTGGAGGATAGGATGATTAGGATCTTTGGCTAGCTTATCTTCCATAGTTGATGATGGGAAACCTAAGCTATCAGAAATAGAGGTAGTAAACGAATTCCCCGAAGTTTTCCCAGATGACATCACTGGACTAGCACCAGATCGGGATATTGAATTTGCAATCATTTGGTACCTGGTACCATACCTGTATCTAAATCCGAGAAGCAAAGATCTGTTGATCAACTTCAAGGAGCGGCAGCGTTCTCTAAGATTTTTCTCCGATCTAAATAGGTAACGCCTAGAAATTTTACCTATTAAGAACCACATGCCATAGTATTATTTTTCTTATTCTAATTGCTATATTATTTATTCCATATTAATTATCTAAATTATTTTAAGATGAGTATCATTTTAGAATCTTAGTACAAGTGCTACGAGGCCGGAATGGCGACGATGGGAACACTAGGCAAAAGGTGATTTTTATAAAAAAAATTTGAGGCCATTCAGCTTTGGGACAATTCCATAGTGGTGAAATTTTAAAAGAGAAAGGGGCCATTTTCTTAAAACAGTTTTACTCCAACTATGTTATCTGAAATTTCGAAAATTATACCAAGAGGGAAAGGATTTTGATAGAAGTTTATCAAAAAGTTAGCAACCATATCTATTAGATTTTTTACAAATCTAAAAGACCCTATGTTCCATAATTAAATTAGAGTCCCAGCCACGCCATACACACACACACACACACGATTTTTTCAGAAAATAAACAGAACCATAGTTTTCTTCCCCTGTTGGCCTCCCTCCTTTCCCCTTCCCGTCATCTTAGAGTCTTCCGGAGCAAAAATCATCGGCGTTCCCGACATCCTTCATCTTATCCAGCCTCGTGACACCCGTCTGTAAGTTCCTAATACAAGGCAAGTACAATATCTTTTTTGGCTGCACCTCTCATTCATAATACCGTCAGTGTGTTTGGGTTTCCGATTTGTATTTAGTTTTGATACTGTGAGCTTGAGGTTAATAGACGTAATTGTTCCTTTTTAAACCTGAAAAGGGTGCCTAGAAGGCCAACAGTGGGAAAGGTATGAGGGTTTGTTGACTGTTGATACTAAGTTGAGCGACGGTGCGATTTAAAATAGGGTCTAAGGGCTGTTGATATCGGGGAAGAAGGGCCAGAGGTCAGATGTGGATTGGGGTTTTGTCCTATTGAGTCGTAAGTTGCTTTCTGTAATATGGGTTCGTAAGCTGTTGAGTCGTAAGTTGTCTTCTGTAAGCTGGGTTCGTAAGCTGTACCCATAAGTTGTTTCCTTCTTTGCGCGTTAGATGTTGTCCTTCCTCGAGCATAAGCTCTTTTACTTCCTCGAGCGTAAGCTGTTCTCACTTCTTGAGCCTAATCTGTTTTTCCTTCTCGGACTGTCCTAAGCTGAGTTGACCACCCTAAGCTGGGTTGACCACCCTAAGCTGAGTTGATCGCCCTTACCTGAGTTGACCCTCGTAAGATTAGTTGACCGTACTGAGCTGAGTTGTCACCCGCAAGCTGAAGTTACCACACAAGCTGAAATACCACCGCGAGATGAAGTGACCACTACGAGTTGTCGTGGGCACCATAAGTTGTGGTGGGCATCGTAAGCTAAAGTGGGCACCGTAAGTTGAGGTGGACGCTATAAGATGTGGTGACATCGTAAGATGCAGTGGGTACCGTAAGCTGTAATGGGCATATAAGATGATGTGTCACCGTAAGCTGAGTAGAGGATCCCAAGATGTTTTGGGTTGCGAGCTGATCTACGTACCTTAACTGATCGGGTGCTCTGAGCTGTTTTCATTGCGCGGTCTGATCCGAAGCGCCGATCAGATCTGGGTGGACGAGCTGGTCTTTGTGCTCTAAACGGATCGAGCACTCTGATCTGTTATTAGTATGCGATCTGGACCAAAACCCGATCTTATCTGGGTAGACGTGCAGACCTGAGTAGTGCGACCTGACAGGGGATTGTGCAATCTGGCCACCTAAGTTGGGTTGTTTAGGTGTGAGCTGAACCGTGTGGTACACTATCCAGATTACCGTAAGCTGAACCTTGCATTCTTAGCTGATCAGCGCGAGCTGTTCTACGCTTTCAGATCGGGTTTTGAGTTCTAGGGGTAGCTTGCTGTCTTAAAACATATAAAATAATAAATTTAAGATATTTTATGATTTTTGAGCAGCTTTTGAGTTTTTATGCATTCTGCAGTTTTTAAGTAATTTTGAGGTATAAAGCAAATTATACTTTTGAGGCACGGAGTTTATATTGAAGTATGAGGTATGAGACATTTTTGAGGCAGAAATTTTGAGCATGAGATGAAAATATTTTGAATGATGGGACTTAGCTATGGTGTTTTAAATTTGACAGATATGGTGTCGAGAGACGTTCCGTTTTGCCATGTCAAACGATGGATATTGGTCGGAATACGTCCCGTTTGGCCATATCAACTTGACGCATATTGGGATTTAGATAAGTACTGAAGTGCCCTTACATTTGACAAGACTGGACTCCAGTTAAGTACTGGGGTGCCTTTCCAACCTGGTACCATGGTTTTTATTTAGCTTGATCAAGCGACTTGAGGTTGAGGAATCACAGTCGAGAAACGAAATTTACTAGAAATTCTTTTATTTATGAATTTATTGCCTGTGCATGAATTTTTAAAGAAAATGTTTTGTGCTCATGTTTTCTTATGCATTTAAAGTCTGAGAAAAATTATTTGAGTACATTTATTTTAATGCATGTGCTTGTATTATTTATTACTTGCTATTCCTCCATTTTGTACTTGTTGAGCCCCTAGGCTTATGTTTTGTTGGTGCAGATGATACGGAGACCGAGGCTGAGGGGCAGGACCTTTGAGTGGATGGAAGTTCAGTTGACTCAATCCCAGCGACCTTGCGTTTCCGTTGACGATGAGAGAGAGAAAGATTTTATTTTTATTTAAGTTTCTGATTTTATTTTGGCGAAAAATACTCTTTGATTTTAGTTCAGGTTGTGTAGTAAGACTAAAATGATTTCGTCTGTTTCTTCAACTCTGTTTTAAGTTTCTAAGTATTTTATATTATTAAGTTTTATTAAAGCTTTCGAGTTTACAATTTATACAAAAAACATTTCCGCATTTATTTACTAGAAAAATAAGAATATAGTTGAGGGTGTTTGAAACTAGTATTAGAGCAAGGTCCTGGATTGGGTTGTGCCTACAGCTGGCTGCAGTATGTTCAGGAGTCACGCCTCGAAGTCTTTAAGTGTTTGACCGCCCTAGATGTTAGTTTCTTATACTATGATTTGATGCTTATTGATATTTCGAGATAGTATGTTTACGTTATGAGACCTATATATTATTTGAGGCATGTTGATTTTTAGTAGTGAAATTGGTTGTTACACCTGCTAGATGCCTCCCAGACACGACACTGATCAAAGATAGAGTAGTAGTATTAGTATTAGCCACCAGAGCTTTAGTTGATTTAGGTGCGACACACTCCTTTATTTCGGAGAAGTTTGTGCGTCGGATGGACATTGCTCAAGAGAGTTTGTTGGAGCAATTACTAGTGATGATCCCATGGGGAGAGAGTTGCGTATAGCCAGCATTGTCAGGAACCTCGAGATGGTGCTGTAGGACTATACAGTATTCACAGATTTTATCGTATTCATGATTCCGGAGTTTGACATCATTCTCGGATGTCCTGGTTGTCTGGTTACCAAGCAGTGATTGACTTTCAGGACCGGACAATGAGACCTAGATCCCCTGTAGGGGAGTCATTTTTTTTCACGACAGCACGATGCACGAGGAAGCCTCGACTCATATCGTTCTTACAGGCGAGGAATCTCATCGAGAATGGATGCTCGTAATTCTTAGCCATCATTATGGCGAATACCTTACCGGAGGGCCCAACACTGTCAGACGTGGAGGTAGTACAACAATACGCAGAATATTTCCCCAAGGACATTGCTGGAGTTCCACAGGAGCGAGAGGAATTTTCTATTGAGTTGCTGCCAGGAACTATGCCAATCTATAAGGCACCGTATCGTCTTGCTCCTATCAAGATTAAAGAGTTGAAGGACTAGATTCAGGAGCTTCTAGACAAGGGATTCATTCGCCCTAGTGGTTCCCCATGGGGCGCGCCTATTCTTTTTGTGAAGAAAAAGGATTGTAGTATGCGACTCTGCGTCGATGACATAGAGTTGAACTAAGTGACTGCCAAGAATAAGTACCCATTACCTCAAGTGGAGGATCTCTTTGATCAGTTACAGGGAGCTTCAATATTATCCAAGATAGATCTTCGCTCTGGCTACCACCAGCTGAATAAGATGTACATAAGACGGTGTTCAGGACTCATTATGGCCACTACGAGTTCTTCGTGATGCCTTTTGGATTGACCAATGCGCCAGCGGTCTTCATGGATCTCATGAACCGAGTATTTCAGCCGTACCTTGATCGGTTTGTCATCGTTTTAATTGACTACATTCTCATTTTTTGAGGAGCAGGGAGGAGCACGGCCAGCACCTACGGACGTTTTTAGGAATGCTGAGAGAGAGGAAGATTTATGAAAAATTCAGCATGTGTGAATTCTGGTTGGAGAGAGTAACATTCCATGGTCACATTATTTCTAGCAGAGGATTAGAAGTTGATCCATACAAGGTGGAGGTAGTTATAGAGTGGGCAGTGCCAAAGAATGCATCTTAGATGCGCAATTTTCTAGGACTAGCAGGATATTATCAGAAGTTCATCAAGGGCTTTTCCTCAATTGTAGCGCCCTTGACTATGCTGATGAATAATAATTCCAAGTATATATGAAGCCAGGAGTGCCGGCATAGTTTTGATATGTTGAAGCAAGACCTCATATCAGCTCCTGTTTTATCTATGCCGTCAGGGCAAGGTGAATTCGTTATCTACACCAATGAATCTAAGCTAGGTCTAAGCGTAGTGCTGATTCAGGACGATAGAGTTATAGCATACGCCTCGAGAAAGCTGAAAGTGCATGATAGGAATTACCCGACGCATGATCTGGAGTTAGCAGCTGTCATTTTTGTACTCAAGATTTGGAGGCACTATCTGTATGGAGAGAAGTGCAAGATCGTCACCGACCACAAGATCCTGAAGTCCTTCTTCACGCAGAAGGAGTTGAACATGAGATAGAGGAGATGGATAGAATTGGTGAAAGATTACGACTGTGAGATTAGATACCATCCGGGGAAAGATAACATCGTGGCCGACTCATTTAGCAGAAAGAACGCAGTTTTGGCTCATCTGACAGTCACAAAGCCATTATAGCGAGATATACAGAGCTTTGGACTAGAGGTTTATACTGTAGGGAGAGTGTCAGGCCCCGTGCTAAAAAACAGAGATTATAGCAGAATTAAACACATAATCACGGAAGCGTAAAATCGGGCTTAAAAATTTTTCGAAATCATTTGGGCCTGAACTCAAAATCATCATTCAAAATATTCATAATCAAAATACGAGTTAACTCAAACTCATATAAAACAGGTAACATCAAATCTCAAATCAAGTACAGATCCCCAATACAATAAAACACGGGGCATCCCCCGGTTCAATACATATCATAAAATAAACTGGGACTCAAGGAAACGGAGATCGACCAGCTGGCACTCTACTCGGTCCAGCTTGGTTACCTGAAGATCCTGCAAATGTGTAACACAGACCCAAACAACACAAAAGCAGGAAAACAAATACGAGGTCAAGCCTCAGTACGAAGAGCTATCAAAACAGCTAATCATGCAACATGCTATAATTAATGCTATGAAATGCATCAGGGCTATCAAGGATCGGATAGCTAGACCAGTGTACCAACTGGAAAATCATCATAATCAGCCTCTATACCCGCACGGTGTATCAACCGAGGAAATCATCGGTCCGTGATCTTCAGAGCCCGTCAGCCCATCACAGCTCGATGGTAGCTATCAATCAGGTCATCAATCAATCTGTCAATCAGGCTCAAGATGTATGTATGTATGCCAATCAATATTCAATTCACAATGCATACAATTCATTACGTGAAAACAGAATGTACAACTCAAACAATTCAACAAACTGTATCACGTAAAAACACAAAATCACATCAACATATTTCATAACATTAATCACAGCCATGTCCACGCTCAAAGCTGTTAAATCTGCTCAATTCGTACCTTCAACGGCTGATATCTACCTCAAAAAATTTACAAGGGCAGGGCACAAACAACTGAAGCAAGTCAGCTTCCTTCTGCTATGGCAATCACGGCAGGATGCACCTAGAACCTCAAATCCAGAAGCTGAAACTAGCGGAAGAACTATCGAGTTCCACTATACGAAGAAACCAGCAACTTCGTGATCCTCTCCAAGGTCGTCTACAGCCTCAAGTGGGTAACAATCGGAAGAGCAACTCACAAGGAATCTAGCGCCACCAAAATCGCTCAAAACAACGATGGAGAACGGCGGCAATCGACGGGAAAAGAGTTACGGTGAACAGTAGCCAAACGAGGATTTGAATATGGAGATAAGAAATATCGGGCTCTAAATAAATCTAATTGTCGATCAACACTTATCTATATATATCTCTCAAATCCAACAGCTGCTGTTCTAAAATAATCAGACGTTGCTACAGTAGGAATCTTACAACAGATACCAGCTTTTCCTCTCAACGAAACCAGCAGCAACCATCAGACGTTGCATTCACAACGGAACATCAAAACGATGCCGCATCAACTAATAAAAATTACGCCGCAGCGTTCCAACAGCTGACAACAGATTCCCTTCGAAACAACCAACAGCTGGTCATGCTAAACAATTCAAACGACGACGTAAGGGACACGTCACCTTCGCTGCCAACAGCTGAACAAAAGTGTTAAACCCAAAACGCTGCGTTCCAACTTACCAAAACGACGTCGCCTCACCATCAGCAGCTGGTCACTCAAACCAACAGCTGGTTGCCCGACTCAAACAATTCCTCACAAACGCAACAGCTGATAGCGCTTCTACATCAGCAGTCAACACCAAAAGGTTGACCAACACGTGTCGCTTTCTCGTTAAATCTCGCGATTTTGCGTTAGCTGCCAACAGATACCTCTTCAAGCGCTACTACTGAATAGCAAAACGACGACGCATTATACACTCGCTACAGTATATGTCTGAAAAGCGCTACACCTGATTTCATGAAACGACAGCGTTTTACTTCTAAACTCCAAGGAATCATATTTCACCAAAAATTCGAAATTCTAAAATCTGAAAACTCCAAATTCGAATTTCTCAATCCTCACAGAGAGCTCCTAAACTGAACTCTAAGACTATTCAGTCCACTCTACTAGATCGCATTCGTGATAGTCAGGCTAGTGATGAGCAGCTGCAGAAGTGGACGTTGAGAGATGATGAGAAGGACAATGGACTCTACACCATGTACGACGGGATTGTGAGGTTCAAAGGACGATTTTGGGTTCCTTCAAGTGATGCAATCAAAGAGCTGATTATGACGGAGGCTCATGTGTCACCTTATTTAGTCCACCAAGGAGCACGAAGATGTACAAGGACCTACAGCAGTTGTAATTGTGGCCGGGAATGAAGTGCGACATCAGCCATTTTGTGTTTGAGTGTTTGACTTGCCAGCAGGTCAAGGCAGAGCATCAGAGACCCGCTGGAATACTGAGACCCCTCCCTATTCAAGAGTGGAAGTGGGAGAGCATTTCGATGGACTTTGTAGTAGGATTGCCGAGGACTGTTAGGGGATTGAATTCTATATGGGTTATTGTGGACTGACTCACCAATTCGGCACATTTTTTGTAGGTGAAGACCACATTCACTATGACGTAGTACGCGGTTTACATACGGGAGATCGTTAGGCTGCATGGAATACCAGTCTCGATTGCATCGGACAGAGATACACGATTTACATCAGCGTTGTGGAGGAGTCCTCACGCTTCTTTGGGGACGAAACTGCAGTTCAGCACAGCCTTTCACCCCTAGACAGATTGACAGACGGAGAGAGTGAACCAGGTACTAGAGGACCTGGTGCGAGCTTATGCTATTGACTTTCAAGGGAGCTGGGAAGCCAAGCTTCAATTAGTAGATTTCACCTACAACAACAGCTTTCAGGCCTCCATCGGCATGGAAACTTATGAGGCACTCTATGGGAGGAGGTGCAGATCGCCCATCCATTGGGATGAGGTAGGTGATCGGATAGAGTTAGACCCTGAGATAGTTCAGCAGATGGCTGACACAGTGACCAGGATCAGGGATAGGATGAGGACTGCCTAGAGTCGACAAAAGAGTTATGCTGATCTAAGGAGGAAAGAGTTAGAATTCGCAGTCGGGGACCATGTTTTTGTGAAGGTTTCTCCTATGAAGGGTGTGATGAGGTTTGGAAATAAAGGGAAGGTAGCACCCAGATTCATAGGACCCTTCGAGATCTTAGATAGGTTAGGGACGTTAGATTACCGCTTAGCCCTAGCACCGAGCCTAGCAGTCGTGCATAATGTCTTCCACATCTCCATGCTTAGGAAATATGTGCCAAACCCCTTGCATGTGCTGAGTATCGAACCGCTCCAGCTCTCGCCGCAGCTGACTTTTGAGGAGTGAGCTACTCGGATCTTAGGCAGACAGGATAGGAAGCTGCGCAGTCAAAGGTCCAGTGGCTGAATCATTCAGAAGAGGAAGCTACATGCGAGGTAGAGGCTGAAATCAAGGAGCGTTACCAAGAACTCTTCGGTAAGCTTTCGAATTTCGAGGACAAAATTCTTATAAGGGGGAGAGCATTGTAACGCCCAGAAATTTTGCCTATTAAAAATCTCATGCCTTATATTATTTTTCTTATTCTAATAGCTATATTATTTATGCCATATTAATTATCTAAATTATTATATGATGGGTACCTTTTAAGAATTTTAATACATGTGCTACGAGACCGGAATTGAGTCGATGGAAAACCGAGATAAATATGATTTTTATAAAATTTATTTTGAGTCTTTTCCCTAAGCTTTGGGAAAATTCATAGTGGTGAAATTTTAAAGAAAAAGGGGCCATTTTCTTAAAACATGTTTTCTCCAAATATTTTATCTATTCGAAAATTATACCAGGAGCGAGAGGATTTTGATAGCAGTTTATCAAACAGTTAGCAACCATATCTATTAGATTTTTTACAACTCTAGAACACCCTATGTTCCATAATTAAATTAGAGTCCCAGCCACGTCATACGCAAACACACGAATTTTTTCAGAAAATAAACATAACCCTAGTTTCTTCCCTTGTTAGCGCGCCTCCCTCCTTTCCCGTTCCTTTCAGCTTAGAGTCTTTCGAAGCAAATATCAGTGGCATTCCCAGAGTCCTTCATCCCGTCCTGCCACGTGACACCCATCTGTAAGTTCCTAATACAAGGCAAGTACAAAATCTCCTTTGACTGCACCTCTCATTCATATTATGGTCTGTCTGTTTGGGTTTCCGATTTTTATTTGAGTTTTGAACTGTGAAATTGAGGTTATGCTACGTAACTTTTCATTTTTGACAAGGCTGCCTAGAAGGTTAGTAGTGGGAAAGAGGATAGGGTTTGTTGACTGTTGAGGCTAAGATGAGCTATGTTGCGGTTTAGAACAGGGTCTAAGGGCTGTTGATGTCGGGGAAGAAGGTCCAGAGGTCGGATGTGGATTGGAGTTTTATCCTGTTGAGTCGTAAGTTGCTTTCCGTAATCTGGGTTCGTAAGCTGTTGAGTCATAAGCTGTCTTCTGTAATTCAGGTTAATAAGATGTTGAGCGTAAGCTGTATTCGTAAGTGGTTTCCTTCTTTGCACGTAAGCTCTTTTCATTCCTCGAGCGTAAGCTGTTTTCCCTTCTTGAGCCTAAACTGTTTTTCCTCCTTTGATCGTCCTAAGCTGAGTTGACCATTCTAAGCTGAGTTGACCGCCCTAAGCTGGGTTGACCACCTAAGTTGAGTTGATCGCCCTAAGCTGAATTGACCCCCGTAAGCTGAGTTGACCGTCCTAATCTGAGTTGACCTTGAAAAATTTAATTGACCACCGGGAGCTGAAATACCACCACGAGCTGAAGTGACACCGAGAGCTGAAGTGACTGCCATGACCTGAAGTGACTACCGCGAGTTGAAGTGACAACTTCGAGCTATAGTGGGAACCGTAAGCTGTGGTGGGCACCGTAAACTGAAGTGGGAGTCGTAAGCTGAGGTGGACGCCGTAATATATGGTGGCATCGTAAGATGCATTGGGTATCGTAAGCTGTAATGGGCACCATAAGCTGAAGTGGCACCGTAAGCTGACTAGAGGACCCCAAGCTATTTTGGGTTGGGAGCTGATCTACGTACCCTAAACTGATCGGGTGCTCTGAGCTGTTTCAGTGCGTGTTCTGATCCAAATCCCCGAGCAAATCTGGGTGGACGAGCTGGTCTGCATGCTCTAAACTGATCAAGTACTCTGAGCTATTTTTAGTATGCGATCTGGACCGAAGCCCGAGCTGATCTGGGTAGACGTGTAGACATGTGTAGTGCAAGCTGAGAGTGGATTGCGTGATCTAGCCGCCTAAGCTATGCTGTTAAGGTGTTATCTGAATCACGTGGTGCACTATCCAGATTACCGTAAGCTGAACCCTACATTCTTAGCTGATCAGCACGAGCTGTTCTGTGCTTTCACATCGGGTTTTGAGTTCTAAGGGCAGCCTGTTGTCATGAACAATATATAATAATAATTTTAAGATATTTTATGATGATTGAGCAGCCTTTGAGTTTTTATGCATTCTGCAGGTTTTAAGTAATTTTGAGGTAAAGATCAAATTATACTTTTGAGGCATGGAATTTATATTGAAGTATGAGGTATGAGACAGTTTTGAGGCAAAAATTTTGAGCATGAGATGAAAATATTTTGAATGATGGGACTTGCTGTGGTGTTTCTAAATTTGACAGATATGAGGCCGGGAGATGTTCCATTTGTCCATATCAAACGACAGATATGGGCCGAGATACGTCCCGTTTGGCCATATAAACTTGACACGTATTGAGCTTCAGATAAGTACTGGAGTGTCTTTACATTTGACAGGATTGCGCTCCAGATAAGTACTAGGGTGCCTTTCCAACCTGGTACCATGGTTTTTATTTAGCTTGATCAAGCTACTTGAGGTTGAGGGGCCATAGTCGATAAACAGAATTCACTAGAAAATCTTTTTTAATGAATTTTATTGCCTATGCATGAATTTTTAAGGAAAATCTTTTGAGCTGATGTTTTCTTATGTATTTAAAGTTTGAGAAAAATTATTTGAGTACAACTATTTTAATGCGTATTCTTGTATTATTTATTACTTGCTATTCCTCCATTTTGTACTTGTTGAGACCCTAGGCTCACTACGTTTGATTGGTACAGATCACACGGAGACCGAGGCGGAGGGGCAGGACCTTTGAGTGGATGGCAGTTCAGTTGGCACATTCCCAGGCTCACTATGTTTGATTGGTGCACATAATTTCAAATGATGGATTAGAAGTTGACCCAGCTAAGGAGAAAGGAGTTTGGGACTGGCTTGTGCCCAAGATCGTTACTGAGGTCCATAGCTTTTTAGGATTTTTGGGTTATTATCGTCGATTCATAAATGTATTTCCCAAAACAACAGTTCCGTTAACCTCCTTGACCAGGAAACATGTCAAGTACGATTAGATCCCTGTTTGTCCGTTGAGTTTTGAGAAACTGAAACAAGGCTTAGTGGAAGGAAGGGTAAGCTGAGTCCCAGATATTTCGATCCATTCGAGATCTTAGAAAGAGTGAGGACGTTAGCTTCGTTTATCATTACCTCCTATTCTATACGTCCCAGCCCCTTGCACGTATTGAGCCACGAGCCGACATAGCTCGCGCCCAATCTGAGTTACGAAGAAGAGCCAGTATAGATTCTACTTAGAGAAGATATAAAGCTGAGGAATCGAAGGTTCCCTATTATCAAAGATCAATGAGCGAACCATTTAGAACATGAAGAATCATGGGAAGTTGAAGTAGATAAGCTTAGTCTCTACTAAGAACTGCTTAGGTGAACAAATTTTGAGGAAGAAATTAAATTAAGGTGGGTAGAGTTGTAACGCCCGGGAAATCCATAATTCCACATGATATTTAATTTGTTTTGTAGGTTTAAATTTTTATTTTTGCATTTAACATTTCGGATTTCGCCTGATCTGAATTCTTTGATTCTATGCCTTGGCGGTTCGCAAATGTATCCTATAGGAATGAACCCAAGCACGGTTCAGGCTTTAAAAAAAATCAACAAAATGATTACGGTTGGTAATCGCCCATGCCTTGTGCAGAACTTTAAAACCTACTAAATGGTTTCCATCATTAGAGCTTATATAAGGCAGTAGGGTGCTACTCTAATCATAAAACCAACCAAAGAGTTTCTTTAAAGTTTTTGAAAGCTTTTCGATCGTTCTTGTGTGAGATTCAAAGCCGGAGCCGTTCTCTGCAACCTGCCGATCAGCTTAAGGCAAGTAAACTCTGTTTCTTACTTCTTCTGTAAAAGCATATTATTGTTCGCTTCTTGCATTCTGTTTGCTTTCTGAGTTTTGTGTAACGTTTAAGGCTTTTCAAATGATGTTTTGATCTATATGCTTTTAGCGGTTTCGAGTTAGTTTTTATGTTATATCATGTTTAACAGAATTTTTTCTGTGATAGTTTTAGTTGTCGTCTCTTTCAAATTTTTGGGTTGTACAAAGGTAACTTTAAAGTAGAGTTCTTTGATTGTTTCAAGATAATAAGTCGTGATGGATGCTTAAGGTCTGAGATGATAGACAAAGCTCGTCTAGTTAGAGCACCGTTCTGATCTGATAAGCTTAGCTAATCTGTTCGAACTTCTCCAAGCTGTCTTCGTACTCGTGCTGGATGGCTAAGGATGAGGTTCTGAGCTGATAGAAAAAGTTGGTCTAGTTGGAACTCTGTTCTGATCTTATAAGCTTAGCTAATCTGTTTTAACTTCTCAAAGCTATTTTCAGTACTCGTGCTGGATGGTTAAGGACGAGATTATGAGCTGATAGGCAAAGCTGGTCTAGTTGCAACTCTGTTCTAATCTGATAAGCCTAGATAATCTGTTCGAACTTCTCCAAGTTGTTTTCAGTACTCGTGCTGGATGGTTAAGGACGATGTTCTAAGCTGATAGGCAAAGCTGGTCTAGTTGGACCTCTGTTGTGATCTTATAAGCTTAGCTAATCTGTTCGAACTTCTCCAAGCTCTTTTAAGTACCCTGTTGTTATTCTAATCTCGTATGGTTCGTTTGATTATGTCAGTTCGTAGTTTGATCCTCGAAATGTTCCAGTTTACACTTGCGATCTGATTTTCCGAGCTGATTTGAACCTACGATCTGACTTCTTTATTCTAAGCTGAGCTGAATGTTTTGTTTTAGTAATTTGAGAGTTGTTCTAAGTGCGTGATCTATTTTACATCTTTTGAGCTGTTCCAAGTGCGTGATCTGTTTTCCTCTCTGATTGCCCTAAGCTCGCGATCCGGTCTTATTACCCTAAGCTGAGTTGAATTTGTTTGACCTTCTTAATTTCGCATGAATTTTCTAAGTTGTGTTGACTTTCCCTAATCTATGTTGTGTTGACTTTCCCTAATCTGAGTTGACCATCAAGCCATGATCTTTTTTCTATCCAGATATGTTCTACGCTTGTGATTTGTTTCTACCCTGAGCTGATCTAAGCCGTAACCTGCTATATACAGTCATATACCAAGCAACCTTTTCAATTAAAAATGGAGTTTTTACAAAAGTAACCACTTGCATGCGATATGATAATACAAATGTTTTAATAATATATGGACAGGTTATAAAATGGAATGAAACGAACCGTACTCTAGAATAATTTTTTTTAAATCATGTGCGGAAATAATAACTAAAAATTATGGCTCGTTCCCTTTAAACATTTCTCAACATTACTTTAAACATAAATAAATGAATATTTTAAAACATAAAATCATCCATACTGTTTAAAAATCAGATTAAGTAAATGTAGCATAAACTTCATGACAAATAAAGTACTGAAAAGTGTATCATAACATAGATAAAACGTCATAGTGGCCACGGGGTACAGCTGCAAGCGGGCGCTCAGATGTCCTCACCGCCAATAGGAATAAACTCATCAGCAGTCTCACATGCACCATTTAAACCTAGTGGGCCTAAAGGCCCAGCATGCTCTATTTTTTTAAAATAGCAACGTACGTATAATAAAACCAAATGCAAACACATAGCATTAATAAAATAGCATTTAAAACGTGTATGCATGGATGGGCATAAACATGATTCGTAACTCAGTCGTAACGTATCATAATCATATAGCATACATAATAAGGCATGACATAACGTAACATAAAAACTTGTGAGTCATATCCGTAAAATGTGAGCAGGCGTATGATTGGTCAATAAAAAGAACCAACGTATGTGGCGGTGCGGTTCACCTGACCTTACCTCAGAATCCCACACACCTCTATGCTACCATTTCACCATGTCGTGATCACATGGATCCATAGGCTCGTAATAAATTAAAACAGGAGATCCTCGGGCTCGGTATCCCGACTAGCTCACATCATTAAACTTTCCACAAAACACTTCAATCCCTCGGGTTTTCCTTTAAAACATGCCTTTAAAATTCATAAATTCTCATGATGCGTGCATTTCATAAAACTTGAAATTTAAAAGTTTATCCCGTCAATATATATTTAATTCCTTCCTTTAAAACATTAACATACATAAGATACTACATATATAATTAAATATATATTCACGGAATTCTATATTTTCTACTTCGGTCAATAACCTGTTCAGGAGCCTAGCCCACAACTTCTAAGCCCAGTAGAACATAGACTTAACTTAAAGTTTAAACTTGTCCTTATACATGACTTGGTCCATAACCTTATTCAACCTTTAAAAATTTCTAAAATACTCCATCCTTTGATAAAAATCAAATATTTACTATTTGACTAAATAAAATTCCAATGACTACAATTTGTACTTTAAAACTTGAAATAAAATATTAGGTCCAACAATAATCAAGAGTTTGACTAAATATTTGACTTTAAAAGATTTGATCAAAATTTCTTAAAATTGGACCTTAAATTTAAAATTAAAATAACCGGTCCAGAATTAAAATAAGTTGGACCAAACTTAAAATATTTTGAATCCCCTCGACTAACCGACCCGGTCCAATTAAACCGATCCACCGGTCCAACCGGACCGGCCCACCCACACAAACCCTACACACAAGCTGCACGCACGTCTCCATGCAACTCACGACCAGTCGCCGCTAACCTCAATCGTGCGACCTGCTCCGGCGGCCCCTGGCGAGAGCCCCAGCGGCTGGACCACCCCAGTTCCAGCCGATCCCTCTTGAACGAACCACGGCCCGAGACATGGCCGCACAAGGGCGGACGAGATGCGAGAAAGCGCCGCACGATCAGCGCTCAAAATTGCAACCATGCGTCGCCCTGGGTTCATCCATGGTTCATCCCTTCTCTGTCAATCATGAACCACTACTAGACCTCCCTAGGACCACCATGAACCATCTCCAAGTCCCTAGAACAGTCCTTGGTCGAAACATTACAAGAAAAGAGCAAATATGCGTTAAATTCATGATGCATGCGTGATGCGTAATCAACCACATAGATCTCATGAAATCACATGCAAAACATACCACCATTCATTAAAAACAGCTTAATATATCTTAAATGGTGAGAAAAATGGAAGATATCACATGCCTTTGATGGAGAAAGAGAAGATCTGCGAGTTACCGACGTGGAGGACGCGAGATCGGGACTAGACCACCTTGAATTCACCCAAAAACTTGATAAACCGATGGGGTTGTGAAAAAGGGGGAGGGGGCGGCTATGGTAAAGAGAGCAGGCTAGGGTTTTGCACAAAATTTGTGTTTAGGGGAGAATGAGATGTGATACACAAGACCCCACTAAGGTTAGCATAAGTTAGGAAAATTAAAAGAGCTTTTTCCCATTAAACCCTCAGTAATTAAAATATGTTTTAAAACTCCCGAAGCAATCCTCCAACTTAAATTTCCGTAATAATAATTTCCCATATTTGAAAAACATAGAAAAACTCAATAAAATAGCCCGTATAGGCGAAAAACGGGTCCCCCTCAAAATAATCATAAAAACCCAATTTTCGGAAATTGCTGCTTAAAAATAATAAATTTGCTCTTAGAAATCTAAGTGATTAAAAAAATCTCAAATAGTTCATATCGGTCGTCCCCTCAAATAGTTCATATCGGTCGTCCCTATTCTCGTCCACGCATCCGAAACTCAAACAGCCTAAAAACAAATGCATATCATGAAACAATAAAATCGTCATTAATCACATAAAATAGCATATAATTTAATACTTTTCCCCTATTCATGCACTCGTTTCTACGTAATTAGGATTTTCTGGGAGTTGCAACTCTCCCCCCCTTAAAGGAATTTCGTCCCCGAAATTAAGTACGTACCAAAACGTTCAGGGTAGCGCGTCCACATGTCGGCCTCAGTATCCCAGGTAACCTCATCCTCCGAGTGATTCTGTCACCGGACTTTGACCATCGGAATACTCCACGCTCTAAGTCTGCGCTCCTCTTGAGCCAAAATCTGTACCGATCGATCCTCGAATGATAAGTCTGGCGCTAACTGGAGCGACTCAAAATTCAACACGTGTGATGGGTTTGGAACATACTTTCGGAGCATCGAGATGTGGAATACATTATGAACCGCTGACAGGCTGGGTGGTAACGCTACTCGATATGCCAATGTACCAACCCTCTCCAGAATCTCGAATGGCCTAATAAACCTAGGGCTGAGCTTGCCCCTCCGGCCAAAGCGCATCACGCCCTTCATGGGCGATATCCTCACAAACACGTGGTCTCCTACAGCCAACTCCAGATCTCATCGTCTCTGATCGGCATAACTCTTCTGATGACTCTGGGCTGTCCTCATCCGATCCTGTATTCTCGTCACTATGTCCGATGTCTGCTGTACTGTCTCCGGGCCTGTCAGCACTCTCTCTCCAACCTCGCCCCAGTGCACGGGAGATCGACCTCTCCTCCCGTACAAAGCCTCATAAGGAGCCATCCCAATCGATTCCTGAAAGCTGTTGTTGTACGTTAACTCTACCAGAGGCAATCTCGAGTCCCACGTACCCTGGAAATCTATCACACAGGCTCTCAGCAAATCCTCTAGAATCGGGATGACTCTCTTCGACTGACCATCCGTCTGCGGGTGAAACACCGTGTTGAATGACAACCTAGTCCCTAAGGCGACGTTTAAGCTCCTCCAAAACGTAGATGAAAACCTAGTGTCCCTGTCTGACACTATAGAGACTGGTATGTCATACAGCCTGACAATCTCTCTGATGTAAAGCTCTTTGTATTGCGTCAGGGTATAAGTAGTCTTTACAGATAAGAAATGTGCTGACTTGGTGAGTCTGTCCACAATCACCCATATCGCTATGAATCCTCTGGGGCTCCTAGGTAATCCGACCACAAAACCCATCGGCATCGCTAACATTGGCGTTGAATTTAGAGCCTCCTTGAGCTGATCTAAGCTCCTCTAACACTCAGGACTCCACACATACTTCGCATTCTTCCTGGTCAGGGCCATCAAGGGCACTGAAATCGAAGAGAAGCTCTTCATAAACTTGCGGTAGTATCCTACTAACCCCAAGAAACTGCGAATCTCTGCTGCATTCTTTGGAATCCCCCACTTTTGCACTGCCTCTACCTTCGATGGATCGACTGAAATCCCATATCTTGACATGATATGCCCCAAGAATGCCACCTGCTCCAGCCAAAACTCACACTTGCTGAACTTGGCATACAACTTGTGCTCTCTCAACGTCTGCAAGGCCGTCTGCAACTGCTGTCTATGCTCCTATAAGCTCCTCGAATAGACCAGGATGTCGTCGATGAACACAATGATGAACTGGTCTAAGAACTGTCTGAAGACCCTGTTCATCAAATCCATGAAAATCATTGGGGCATTCGTCAGGCTAAACAGCATCACCAAGAACTCATAGTGGCCATAACGTGTCCGAAATGCAGTATTGGACACGTTCTACTCTCTAACTCTCAACTGATGGTAGCCACATCTCAAATCAATCTTCGAGAAAACCAAAGCTCCCTGCAGCTGATCAAATAAATCCTCTATCCTCAGGAGTGGGTACTTGTTATTCACTGTAACTTTGTTCAGCTCCCGATAGTCTATGAACAATCTTATGCTTCCATCCTTCTTCTTCACAAACAGAAGTGGCGGGCCCCATGGAGCAAAGCTAGGGCGTATGAATCCCTTGTCGAGCAACTCCTGAATCTGCTCCTTCATATCCTTCATCTTGGTAAGAGCCAAACAATACGATTCCTTAGAGAAAGGCACTGTACCTGGCATCAGCTCGATGAAAACTCCACCTCTCTATCCGGTGGAACTCCCATAACATCATCAGGGAATACATCTTCAAAATCCCTGACTACCTCCACATCAGACAGTGAAGGCCCTGCTGAACCTCCTGAAGCGGTAACACTGGCAAATAATACCTAACATCTGAGCTCAACTAGCTTCCTGCCTGTAGGAACGATATGAATCTGGGCTTCCGTGGTCTCCTCGCTGCCTCAAATAAGAAGTTCTCCTGCCCTGGGGGCCTCATAGACACTGACCTCCTCTGGAACTCGATCACCGCTCCAAACTCCGTAAACCAATCCATACCTAGGATGAGGTCGCATCCTGACATCTTCAAAACGACCAAGTCTGCTCTAACCACATGATCCTGGAACATCATCGTCAATCCCTGCACAACGCTGGTCGTCATCAACTCCTCTCTTGATGGAACCGTCACGGCGAGAGATACTCCCAAGTTTTCGGAATAATACCCGTCCTCTGTGTGAACGCACTCGAAATAAACGAGTGGGTCACCCCTGAGTCTAGCAAGGCGAGGGTAGTGACACCTAGCACACGAATTTTGCCTGAAATAGAAACGTCACACAGGTACGCGTTTACGGTCAAACTAGATTCCAATAACAGTTTAGATGCCTAAGACATTTCTAAGTTCGCTAGTCCTATCGTCTAAGTTCTCAAGGAAAGTTCTAGAAGATCTACAGTTCTTACTTATATCAACTCAGAAACTAGGCATAGAATTTCGTAGCAGTTCTCTACTTAGCATGCAATTATACACCACTCAAAATACCAACATGTCAAGCACGGGAATGATGGGAATCTAAATCGGAATACCTGTGAGTAATTTCGTGTCCGGATCTGCAGCCTCTGCCTGCATTCTAAGTTCGCTAGTCCTATCGTCTAAGTTCTCAAGGAAAGTTCTAGAAGATCTACAGTTCTTACTTATATCAACTCAGAAACTAGGCATAGAATTTCGTAGCAGTTCTCTACTTAGCATGCAATTATACACCACTCAAAATACCAACATGTCAAGCACGGGAATGATGGGAATCTAAATCGGAATACCTGTGAGTAATTTCGTGTCCGGATCTGCAGCCTCTGCCTGCATCACAAAAACACGACCTGTGGCCTGTCTCCTCTTAAGGCAATCCCTAGAAATATGCCTTGGCTCTTTGCAGTGATAGCACCTGCCTGATCCAGCCATGGAAGGTCCTGAATGCTTCTTACCACACTACTTGTCGGTCGGGTACCCTCCAGGTCTAGGGGCGCTGGCCCCCTGCTGCTGCTGCCTCTTCTGGCCCTGAGGTCTCTGCTGTTGTGACCCCTGAGGATTTGGGCCCTTAGGATGCCCTTGAAATGGTTTCTTCTCTGGCTGATGCAAAGACTGCCTCCTGACGGGCTGTTGTAACTACCACTTCCTCTGAAAGTCCTCCCTCATATTCTTCCGGCCCCTCTCGGACCGGTAAGCTCTGTTCATCGCTTCCATGTATGTAGCCACATCCGCCATATTTACATCATGGCGGATGTCTGGTCGCAGTCCATCAGTAAAATGCCTCAACTTCTCGCTCTCCACTGTCGTGATCGAGGGCACAAAGTGACACCCCCGCTCGAACTGCCACACATACTCGGCCACAGACTTGTCTCCCTGGCGGAGACTCATAAACTCCCTGATAAGCTGGGTCCGTGCATCAGAAGTGAAATACTTCTCAAAGAAGACAATCTTGAATCTCTCCCAAGTCAAGATCTCCAGATTTAGCCCAACCACCGCGCTCTCCCACCAAAGAGCGGCATCGCCCTTCATCATAAATATAGCACAACGGACCTTGTCAGCGTTCGGGAGACCCATATAAGCAAAGATAGTCTATAATGATCGGATCCACTCCTCACCAACAAGTGGATCAGTGGTCCCTGCAAACTACTTGGGTCCCTGCTTGTGGAACCTCTCAGCGACGTCCTCCTCATGCGACTTCCCGGGTCGCTCCGACTGACATTGTCTGGTGATCCTGGCTAGCATATCCACACTGGCTCTCTCATACGGTGTCAGCTGAGGAGGTGGGGAGGAGGATGAGGAGGCGTAGCATCATCCTGCAGGCTTCTGTCGCGTCTGGGAGGCATACTGGTACACCAAAACATTACCACGTAAATCTAAGTGCATGACTAAGTGTCTACTCTTAAAGTTCTAAGGCAAAACTCATGCAGAAATAAAACATGCAGCATGCGAAAGTAAACATGAATCGTAAAACTATAAAACTCACAGAGTGGTAGTGCGACTTTCGAGCTCCACGCAGCAGGCTAGTACCCCATCAGAACCACCGCTCTGATACCAACTGAAACGAACCGTACTCTAGAAATTTATATTTTTTTAAATCATTTACGGAATAAATAACTAAAATGTATGGCTCGTTCCCTTTAAACATTTCTCAACATTACTTTAAACATAAATAAATGAATATTTTAAAACATAAAATCATCCATACAGTTTAAAAACCAGATTAAGTAAAAGTAACATAGACTGATCATGACAAATAAAGTACTGAAAAGTTTATCGTAACACAGATAAAACGTCAGAGTGGCCACGGGGTACAGCTGCAGCGGACGCTCAGAGGCACTCACCTCCAGTAGGGATAAGCTCATCAGCAGTCTCACCTGCACCATTTAAACCTAGTGAGCCTAAAGGCCCAGCATGTTCTATATTTTAAAATAGCAAAGCACATTTAATAAAACCATATGCAAGCACATACCCATAATAAAATAAAATTTAAAACGTGTATGCATGGATGGTCGTAAAACATGGTTAGTAACTCAGTCGTAACGTATCATAATCATATAACATATATAATAAGGAATGACATAACGTAACATAAAAACGTGTGAGTCGTATCCATGAAATGTGAGCGGGCGTATGATTGATCAATCGAAAGAACCAACGTACATGGCGGTGCGGTTCACCTGAACTTACCTCGGGATCCCACACACCTCTATGATGCCACTTCACCATGTCGTGATCACATGGATCCATAGGCCGTAATACATTAAAACAGGGGATCCTCGGGTCCGGTATCCCGACTAGATCCCATCATTAAACATGCCACAAATCACTTCAATCCCTCGGGTTTTCCTTTAAAACATGCCTTTAACGTTTCATAAATTCTCATGATGTGTGCATTTCATAAAAACATGCAATTTAAAAGCTAAGCCGTTTAATATATATTTAATTCCTTCCTTCAAAAAATTAACATACATAAAATACTACATATATAATTAAATATATATTCACGGGCTTCTACATTTTCTACTCCGGTCAAAGACTGGTTCAGGAGCCTGGACCACTATTTCTAAGCCCAATAGAACCTAGACTTAACTTAGAGTTTAAACTTGGCCTTATACATGACTTGGTCAATAACCTTAACATCAACCTTTAAAAATTTCTAAAATACTACATCCTTTGCTAAAAATAAAATATTTATTTGACTAAATAAAGACTCATTGACCAATTTTGACTAAATAAAATCCTAATGACTACAATTTTGACTTTAAAACTTGAAATAAAATATTAGGTCCAACAATAATCAAAAGTTTGACAAAATATTTGACTTTAAAAGATTTGACCTTTCTTAAAATTTGACCTTAAATTTTAAAATTAAAATAACCAGTTCAGAATTAAAATAAATTGGGCCAAACTTAAAACATTTTGACTCGACCCTAGACTAACCGACCTGGTCCAATTGGACCAATCCACCGGTCCAACCGGACCAGCCCACCCACACAAACCCTACACACAAGCAGCACACACGCCTCCATGCAACACGACCAGCCGCCGCTAACCTCCATCGTGCGACCTGCTCCGGCCGCCCCTGTCTGGAGCCCCAATAACTAGACCAGCCCCAGGTCCAGCCAAAACCAACCACGGCCAGAGACAGGGCCGCACAAGGGCAGACGAGACGCGAGAAAGCGCCGCACGGGCGACGCTAAAATTTGCAACAATGTGTCGCTCCGGGTTCAGCCGTGGTTCAGCCCTTCTCTCCCAATCATGTACCACTACTATACCTCCCTAGGACCACCATGAACCATCTCTAATTCCCTAGAACAGTCCTTGGCCGAAACATTACAAGAAAAGTACAAATATGCGTTAAAATTCATGATGCATGCGTGATCCGTAATCAACCACATAGATCTCATGAAAATAACATGCAAAACATACCACCATTCATTAAAAACAGTTTAATATAGCTTAAATGATGATAAAAAGGGAAAATATAACATGCCTTTGATTGAGAAAGAGAAGATCTGCGAGTTACCGACCTGTAGGACGCGAGATCGGGACTAAGCCACCTTGAATTCACCCAAAAAATTGAAGAAAATGATGGGGTTGTGCAAAAGGGGGAGGGGGCGGCTTGGTAAAGAGAGGAGGCAAGGGTTTTTCACAAAATTTGTGTTTAGGGGAGAATGAGATGTAATACACAAGACCCCTCTAAGGTTAGCATAAGTTAGGAAAATTAAAAGAACTTTTTACCATAAACCCTCACTAATTAAAATATGTTTTAAAACTCCCAAAGCAAGCCTCCAACTGAAATTTTCGTAATAAATTTATCATATTTTCAAAACATAGAAAACTCTTTAAAATAGCCCGTATAGGCGAAAAACGGGTCACCCCTCCAAATAATCATAAAAACCCCAAATTTCGGAAATTGCTGCTTAAAAATAATAAATTTGCTCTTAAACTCTAAGGGCTTAAAAAAAACTCAAATAGTTTTCATCTCGATCGTCCATATTCTCGTCCACGCGTTCGGAACTCAAACAACCTAAAAACATGCATGCACATCATGAAACAATAAAACCATCATTAAATCACATAAAATAGCATATAACTTTCTAAAATACTTTTCCCCCTAGTCATGCACTCGTTTCTACGTAATTAGGATTTTCTGGGCGTTACAAGGAATGACAGAATTTCCATGCCATATTACATAAAGTTTAAAGTGATTTCAAAGTTTTATGACCTATGGCAAAGATAACAGACAATCATGGGCGTGTGGTTGTCGGTCGATGGACCGAGTTGCCCCGCCAAATTACGGGAGTGTGGACGTCGATCAACGGACCGGGGTGCTCCTCCAAACATGAATGTTAATGGGCGATAGTTCGCGATAGACCTGTTTACAGATGAGCTTGATCAAGTGACCAGACCTAAGGAGGACTTCCACGCCACAGCGACCAGACCTAAGGAGGACTTCCGCGCCACATCTCATGCAAAAAAGTGAATGGGTTATTGTTTAAATGCAGATTTTATGGAAGTTTATATTTAATGTTTACTTACTTTATGTTAAATCATATGTTTAGTCTGTGTGGAGTTTGCTATTACCAGATTTACCTGTTGAGCTCCTAGGCTCACTAGCTTTCATGGTTTCAGGTGAGGATGTTCCTTAGAGCTAGACGACGCGAGCTGAAACAGATCGGGGAAGTTTGTTTATCGATAGACCAGACTTGCTGCTGCAGATCGTATCTCTTTTGTGAATAACGTTGTATTAGACATTTCATTTCAAATTGTTTCTAACTTGATTTCCAACAATTTGTGTCAGACGATAATTATATTATTATCCGTATTCCAAACTACTTTGTTCTGAGATGTAACAGACCGTAAAGGTGTTTTGTGATCCGAGATGTTTTGCTCTAAGATATTATAGGCCACAATCTACTTGGCGTTGAACGTCCAAACGACCTTAATACGATTATTGTTTTTCATCCTGAATGAGATTTGTTTACGCAATCCCGACTCTGATTGTTCATTCGTGAGCTTAATCGTTTCTTTTTATTGCACAACCATCCCTGAATAGTATGCTTCCTTCAAAATCCTAAGACTTGAAAAATAAATTGTGTGCTTCTCTAGTACTTTGACATTGTTTTTTGTAAATCGGTGGACTAGGGTGCCATAGTTGCAGTCGATTAAAGTATGGCTCTCTGGCAAGTTTATGATGAAGGACTTGGGTGAGGTATCCTGCATTCTAGGAATTTAGATCTATATAGATAGATCAATGATGATGCTTGGACTCACCCAAGATACCTACATCAGCACCATACTTAAGAGGTTCTCCATGGAGAAGTCCAAGAGAGGACATCTACCTATGTGTCATGGGGTTAATATATCCAAATCGATGTCTCCAGTGACTGACGAGAAGATAGAGAAGATGACACATGTGACATATGCGTCGGAAATAGGTAGCATAATGTATCATATGATATCTACTAGGCCCGATGTCGCCTAGCTCTGAGCGTCACGAGCAGATATCAATCAAACCCGGGAAAAATGCATTTTAGGGCCGTGAAAGATATTTTTAAGTACTTGAGAAGGATAATAATATTTTCACAGTCTATGGGGGAACTGGAAGGCTACACCGAATCTATCTTCCAAAGTGATGTGGATGACTCAAAGACGACATCTAGATTTGTATTCATGCTCAAAGGAGGTGTTGTCTTTTGGAAGAGTTCCAAGTAGGACACTACTACAGATTCAACCACTAAGCCTGAAGCTGAGGAGGCATTTTGGATGAGAAATTACATCCAAGAGTTGGGCGTAACTCCTGAAAGAGTTGGTCCAGTCATGGTGTACTGAGACAACACTGGTGTCGTTGCTCAACAATGGAGCCTAAGTATAATGCCCAGGAAATCATAAATGCGTAGAAATGAGTTCATGACTAGGGGGAAAAGTATTTTAGAAAATTATCTGCTATTTTATGCTATTTATTTATGGTTTTAATGTTGCATGATATGCATGTATGCCTTTTAGCCTGTTTGAGTTCCGCGCATGAACGAGACTAGGGACGACCGAGATGAAAATTATTTGAGACTTTAAGCCCTAGATTTTAATAAAAAATTTATTATTTTTAAGCATCAATTTTCGAAAATTGGGGTTTTTATGATTATTTTGAGGGCGGGACCCGTTTTTCGCCTATACGGGCTATTTTAATGAGTTTTTCTATGTTTTACAAATATGGGAAATTATGATTACGAAAATTAGAGACTTTAAAGCCATGTTTAAATTTTTTTTCAACACTTCAATTTAGTGGAGGGTTAGGATGGTAAAACTTCATTTATTTTCTTAATTAAACACATGAGGGGTCATTTTTGTCACCCCTCATTCTTTCAAACCTTAATTTGGTGTAGCCTTAGCCTCCTCCCTCCCTTTCCAGAGCCGTCCCCCTCCTTCTTCAAGCACCCCATCTGTTTTCTTCAGATTTTTGGTGATCTAAGGCGGTCTTGTCCCGATCTCGCGTCCTACACGTCGATAACTCGAGATCTCCATTTTCTCCAGCGAAGGCATGTAAAATCTATCGTTTTTATCACCATTTAAGCTATATTAAATTTTTTTAATGTTCAAATGCATGTATTGTATGTGAATAGCATTGATATACGTTTAATGTTTTTGATCCACGCATGTCTCATATTTTTTCTAACATGTTTTGATCGATTCTTGCATGCTTCGGCCAAGGGCTGTTCTAGGGACTTGGAGATGGTTAATGGTGGTCCTAGGGAGGTCTATTTGTGGTCCATGGTTGGGAGTTAAGGGCTGGATCATCGTCTGAATTAGGAACAACGCAAGCTGCATTTATTTGAGCGGCGCCTTCACACAGCTCGTCCGCCCTGGTGCGGCCATGGCTCAGGCTGTGGTTGGTTCGAGCGGGAACGGATGGACCTGGGGGTGGTCCCTCTCCCGGGGCACAGCAGAAGAATTATAAATTTAGGAGCCCGGGAACAATCAATACACCTATATAATAATTCAAACATTCATAGGATGTTTAGAATATACCTGTCTGGCGACTAGGCGCCTGGCTCCGACTATTTCTCAAATGGAAATAGCACTTCTTTGGTTGCTCCTAATCAGGTCCACGATCGGTTTCCATATCCTTCGTTGGAATGCACTAGAATCCCAACGAATATTTCGCGAGCAGAACCTCCTCGCCAGGACGATCGCAGCGAAGTACGACGGCGACGGGAGGAGGGAGAGGAGGAGAGGAGGAGAATTTGCTGATTAGCTTTTATTGTGTTCTTCATTCTCCCTTCATGCCATATTTATAGATTGAGGAAAAGAGTTTGATGTAAACAAAACTATGAACATTCGTTTCAAGTAGTACTATGAACATTCGTTTCAAGTAGAACCGTGAACATTCGGTTCAACTCCCTTGATTGTGGTCTCATCATAATATCGATCGATGATCAGATATCACCGATGTGCTCAGTTTACAAACCTGATCATTATGATGCAAAATCAAATTTTCGGACCACTAAATCTATATATGACAGGTTTTACTCTCATTAGCTAAATATGGAAGTCCTACTCCCTTAGCTACTTTTGGGAAGTCATGCTCCCAACCTTCTTCCTATTATACTCAACACTTTGAGTATCATATCCTTGTCTGCACGGGAATTGGTAAACCAGTACACTGTGTGACCCTCAATGGTTCAGGGATACAGCTAGCCGTGGGCTCACAACTCATTGTGAATCAGAAAACACATTTTTCTGATCTACCCATCGGACCATGGTAAAGCACCTAGAAACATCGCCCCATGATCCCCTAGGTATCACTGATAGTGCCTGCAAGAACCAGTCGGTCATGGTTAGCATATAGTTCGGTCCTTTCAACTGATATATCCCGATCGAATCAACGATCATTGGTAAATCGAGAGTCGTTAGAGATTCGATAGCCATGCATACATCTTGGAGATCAGAATAGCGACATCGCGAGTGCTACCAGGTAAACTCATTTACACTGAAGCACAAGAGTACTCTGGCCAGAGATTTGTCACACTATTATCTCCTCAGATAGCATAGGATATCCTTGCACTAGGGCGAGCGGTGAATCCTTGACAACAAAGCATCGACTCCACATGCTTCGTGACCTCACCCAATCTCGACACCTGATGACCCTCACGGAGTCGGTAAACGAGTCAAAGTGAGGCGACTAATCATGTAGAGTATCAATGATGTTTTGAGTAGTAAGAACTAATCCATACAACCAATACCTCGGACTCTCCACTCAACAAATGGTAACCACTTGGAGAATCCGAACGAGGGTAGCTCGATAGTTCGCCAGGTAAACCATCCATCTGTATGCTGAGAACATCACAATGTTCCCTACCAATGAAACGTGGTACTTCACATAGCAGATGCTATTCTCAAACTCGGGCGGCCTTATCCTCATTTTGACGGCCCAATCGACTAGGAACAAGTTCAGAATACACAGTGACTATTATATGTGTTTCATGATAGCCATCATATCCACTATCAAATCTAACATACACTATGATGCATTCTAGGTCTTTATCCAACACAATTGTTTTCAGAATACACAGTGACTATTATATGTGTTTCATGATAGCCATCATATCCACTATCAAATCTAACATACACTATGATGCATTCTAGGTCTTTATCCAACACAATTGTTAACATTATAAAATAATGATGATAAAGAATGCCATATATAAAATGCGAATTTCATAAACAAAGATTGTTTTACACAAAGAGTCATCAAAAGCCCACACGCCACAATTTGGCTAGTTGGGCACCTACTTTAACAAATAGATCCATCTTATGCTACTTCATTGTGTATCCAAAGAATTCTATTGGATATTTCTTCTACTATCCAAATGAAACAAAAGTGTTTGTTTCTAGAAATGCCACCTTTTTGGAAAGGTATTTCCTACTTGATAGAAAAGGCAATATAGTAGAACTCGAAGAAGTTCGAGAACCAACTAAAGTACAAAGTGAATCTACCATACTTCAAGATCCAATCCTTGATATGGACACACCTAGGAGATCTGAAAGGGTTCCTAGGGCTCCTGCTAGATATGGTTTCCTACTTGAAGATGATCAAAGTGATCAAACTGCTGGATATGATCCAAGAACCCTCAAGGAGGCGATTTCCGATGCTGATTCTAATTTGTGACTTGAAACAATGCAACCTGAGATTGACTCAATGTATTCGAACCAAGTTTGGACTCTTGTGAATCCTCCCAAATGAATAGTTCCTGTTGGGTGAAAATGGATATACAAGAGAAAACTTGGGCCTGATGGTAAGGTACTGACCTACAAGGCGCGACTGATCGCAAAAGGTTACACTCAAAGGCAATGTGTTGACTATGATGAAACCTTTTCACCAGTTAAAATGTTCAAGTCAATTATAATCTTGCTAGCCATAGCCGCATGGTACGACTATGAGATATGGAAAATGAATGTGAAGACTGTGTTCCTTAATGTAAACATTAGGAAGAAATCTATATGACACAGCTTGAGTGTCACGCCCCGAGACCGAGACTCATGACATCGGCAATATTTAAGCCTCATAGCATAGCTCAAAACCAGTCTGTTCCATAACCAAATATAATCGTTTTTACATCTGAAAATCAAAATCTGAAAAACAAAAATGAGGAAGCGAAAACAATTAAATTAATAAAAACTGAATCTTCACCAGCTCCAGAACAGCTCTTGTTCTTCTTCTTCAACCTGCTCTTCGTTCTTATCTTGTGGGAGAAGTAAGGGGTGAGTGTTTGGGGAAACACTCAACAATTGGGGGATACCATTCGAGCATAACAAAATATACATATAATGAATAACAGATTTCAGAACAGAGCATATACAGAACAGAGCATAGCATAAAGGTAGCACATCACAGAGAACATGTAGCACTGATAGTTACTTCATCTCTATGGTTTACTGATCAGTCCCTAATTTTTACTCCTCTAAGGGGTCGAGGCCATAGTTACACCACGTAACTCAGAGTGCGGAATATTCCATAGACCCATATTACGACAGAAACATCAGTGCTAAAACAGAGCATAGATCATAGCATGAACTTGACACGGAACGAAATCTGATACGAAACAAGTGCTCGAACAATAATTCAAAACAGAACTTAGCATGAAGAATATATACAATATTTGAAACGAATATATATAACAAAGGCCCACTTACAGTCTGCTGAAATTTTTTGACTGGTATGCGAAATCTGATACTTCGTACAGTACTAGGATGCAGCGTTGTACAAAGTTTCAGCGTGGAAGTTTACTATATTTTTACTGAAGAATTTCGAGGTGAGTGAGGGAAATATGCTGCCATCAGCTGGGTATTTATAGGTGCGGAAATGGGAGTCAAAAGGGCAGTCATTAAAGCCTTAATTTCCTGATTTTATGGACATTAAAATGGCTGTTATGAGAGCATTAGTGTAGGCATTGATTTGGGTCTCTTAATTGGTCCTTAATCCCTCTAAATTGGCAGTTACTATTGCGAGAAGCTTACTGAAATTCGCGGGCGGAGTTTTCTTTACCAAATCCGAATTTTCGTCGCCAAATCCGAATTTGCGTCGCCAAATCTGAATTCACCAAATCTGAATTGACCATCCAAAGCTGAGTTGACCAGTCCAAAGCTGAGTTGACTGTTGACCAGCTGTGTTGACTTTCTGTCTGTTGACCAGCTGAGTTGGTTGTCACAGATCTGAGTTGATTGTTGACTATCCCAGATCTGAGTTGACTGCTCACTGTCCAGATCTGAGTTAACTGCTGACTGCTTAGATTTGATTGACTGCTAACTGTTCAGATCTGAGTTAACTGTCTCAAATCTGAGTTGATCGTTGACCGTCCCCGATCTGAGTTGATCGTCTCAAATCTGAGGTGATCATCCCAAATCTGAGTTGACCGTCCCAGATCTGAATTTTTTTTTGGCTCTATTTCCGAGAGATGAATTTTCTGGTTTTCACATCCCTCCCTCCTTAAATAAGTTCCGTCCTCGAAACTTTGGTGACCTTAATAGGGATATTGATTACGCATCTTCTCCTCCTTTTCCCACGTGGCTTCTCTCTCGGTGTGGTTGGACCATTGGACCCTGACGTACGGGATTGTTCTTCGTCTAAGTACCTGGTCCTTTTTGTCCACGATTTGAATTGGGACTTCTTCATAGTTCAGTCCTTCGGTCAGATTCCCTTCCATAAGGAGTGGTCCTTCATCAAGAACGTGACTAGAATCCGCGATGTATCTTCTTAATTGTGAGACATGGAAGACATTGTGGAATTTTGACATACTGGGTGGTAAGGCCAGTCTGTAGGCAAGTGTTCCTACTCTTTCCAAGATTTCGAATGGTCCGACATACCGGGGATTAAGCTTTCCAGCCTTATCGAATCTTACTACCCCTTTCATTGGAGAAACCTTGAGATACACTTTTTCGCCTACCTCGAAGGCTAAGGGTCTTCTCTTCAAATCTGCCCAGCTTCTGTCGATCCTGGGCTGCCTTCAGACTCTCCTTGATGATGGCTGTGAGGATTCAGAATTTGGATTAGTGATTAATTGATTTGATTTGGGATTAATCACGTGAATTTTGAGGTTCCTGCCGATTTTTGAGCGTTGCGATAATTTTTGGAAAATTCAGTCGTAGCGTTTTTGGAGCATAATGTCAGCAGCAAGTTTCAGCAGCAAGTTACTGTAGCTCCTGCTGGTGGATTTTGAATCAGCAGAGATGACGTCAGCGTGATGCAAGGAGATCTGCTCGATTTTTGAGCGTTGCGATAATTTTTGGAAAATTCAGTGGTAGCGTTTTTTGGAGCATAATGTCAGCAGCAAGTTTCAACAGCAAGTTACTGTAGCTCCTGCTGGTGGATTTTGAATCAGCAGAGATGACGTCAGCGTGACGCAAGGAGA
>KV010665.1:5205-41497 GCA_001598015.1 Dorcoceras hygrometricum | reverse complement strand
CTTGGTGAATCAGCAGGCGAGGTTTGAAGAGGTATTTATAGAAGTGTTGATCGACACTTAGATTATTTTGAGCCAGATATCTCTTATCTCTTCTTCTCCAAACCCTCGTCGAGCTACTGTTCACCGTGATTTTCCACCGCCGATTCCCATCGCATCCAGCCTCTGTTTTTGGAAATCTTAGTGGCGATGATATTCCCCTTGCTTAGCTCTTCGTTTGCTACCCATTTGAGACGTTGTATTTTGCGCTGGAGTGGAAACGTGAAGCTGCTGGAGTTCGAAGCTTTTTAAGAAAAGTCTGTACGTGAGTTCTTCTGCTAACGTGAGCTTTTGGGTGAGCATTTCTGGTAGAATTGAGCTCTGTTCTAGTAGATAATGCCTGCATAGAAGTGTAGGAATTGAATTAGACTTCTGGCCGTAGGATTAGCGTGTTTATGATGAGATTGAGCTAAGATATTAGCTATGTTGTAACAGATTTCAACTTCCAGGAAGTTCCTGCTGCGTGATTTGAGCCAGGAGAAATCTGTTAGTTAAATTGAAGAAGAAAGGTACGATTGAGCAGCCCTTAGCAACTTTGAGCGTGGACATGTCTATATTTCAATGTTGTGAAATCCGTGACTTGCTGTTATGTGGTTACGTGGAACATTTTGATGAATTTCTTGAGCTATACATTCTGTTTGCACGTATTATGAATTGTATGCATTAAGCATTGATATTGAATGGCATTCATGCATACATCTTGAGCCTGAATTGATAGATTTATTTGATTACCTGATTGGGTGCCACGTTGTGACTGGCCGACTGTTGAGTCGTGTCCGAAAAGTCCAACGCTATCGTCGGAGTGGTGACTACCGGATTCGAGTGTCTACCACCGAGCTGTGATGGGCTGACGGGCCCCGATGATCACGGACCGATGATTTCCACCGGCTGATTGACTGTGTGTGGTATAGAGGCTTGATTTGAGTTTCCAGTTGATAGACTGGTCTAGCTATCCGATTTCTTGATAGCCCTCATGCATTCATAGCATTGATTATAGCATGTTGCATGTTTAGCTGTTTTGATAGCTCTTCGTACTGAGGCTTGACCTCGTACTTGTTTCCTGCTTTTGTTTTTTTTGGGTCTGTGTTGCCCATTTGCAGGAGCATTAGGTAATCAAGCCGGACCGAGTGGAAGTTCAGCTGGTCGATCCCCGCGTCCCTGAGTCCCAGTCTATATATGATATGTATTGAACCGGGGGATGCCCCGTGTTATCATGTATTGGGGATTTATATTTGGTTGATATACCTGTTGTGTTGGAGTTTGAGTCAACTCGTATTTTATTATCGCTATTTTGAATGTATGATTTAAAGTTCAGGCCTATTGTATTTCAAAAATTTTTAAGCCCTGATTTTAAGCTTCCGTGTTTATGCGCTTATTATGTGTTAATTGTTAGTAATTAGCACGGGGCCTGACAATGGCTACCTTTTTCATTGTCTCCTGGACGAGTTCAGGTCTTGTGATAGCCTTTTCTCCAACTTCATCCCAATATAATGACGATCGACATTTCCGTCAATAGAGGGCCTCATATGGTGCCATCCCTATGCTGCTGTGGTAGCTATTGTTGTATGCGAACTCTATTAGAGGTAGATGTTCGCTCCAATTACTACCGAAGTCCAAGGGGCATGTCCGCATCATGTCTTCTAGGGTCTGGATGATCCTCTCAGTTCGACCATCAGTCTGCGGATGGTAAGCCGTGCTGAGGGTGACCTTACTTCCACAGCTTCTTGGAAGCTCTTCCAAAATCGAGATACGAACCTTGGGTACCTATCTGACAAAATTCTGGTTGGAACTCCATGTAGTCTGACAATGTTGTCCATGTACAAGGCGGTGAGATTATCCAAACCGTAGTTCATTCGGACAGGCAGAAATTTCACGGATTTCGTTAACCTATCCATGATTACCCATATTCCATCATGGCCTAATCTTGTCTTCGGCAGACCTACTACAAAGTCCATTGATATGTTTTCCCACTTCCACTCTGGAATTTCCAATGGTTTTAATAATCCTCCAGGTCTTTGATGTTCTGCCTTGACTTGTTGACATACATGGCACCTAGCAACAAAATCAGCAACATCTCTTTTTATCCCATTCCACCAGAAGTGTTCTTTCAAATCCCTATGCATCTTTGTACTTACTGGGTGGTTTGAGAACTTAGATTTATGTGCTTCAGACATCACTTCCTGACGGAGGTCATCGACGTCGGGTACACATAGTCGTCCGTTCATCCAAAGAATCTCATCTTGGTCTGATCGGAACTCAGCCATTTTCCCTTCCTTGATCTGTTCTTTCAGCCTCATTAAGCTGGGGTCTTGATCCTTCTTTAGCTTGACCAATTCTCTAAATCACGGTTGGGCTGAGATCGATTATAGTATCACCTTGCTCATATTCCTCCGACTTAACGCATCGGATACCTTATTTGCCTTTCCTGGATGGTAGTTTATTGTCAAGTAATAGTCTTTCAAAAGCTCGAGCCATCGTCTTTGTCTAAGATTCAGTTCTTTCTGAATGAATATATTCTTAAGACTCTGATGGTCGGTGAATACTTCGCACTTTTCCCCGTAAAGATAGTGTCGCCAAATCTTTAGAGCAAAAAACATCGCAGCTAGCTCTAGATCATGGGTTGGGTAATTGTGTTCATGCGTCTTTAGTTGTCTTGAGGCATAAGCAATTACTCTGCCATCTTGCATGAGTACACACCCTATTCCTCCTTTAGATGCATCGCTGTAGATAGTAAAGCTTTTATCCCCTACGGGTAGAGTTAGAATAGGGGCAGATGCAAGCTTTGTCTTTAGGGTTTCAAAACTTGCCTCACATTCTTCGTTTCAGTTGAACTTGGCGTTCCTTTTGGGTGATTCTAGTTAGTGGCAAGGCTATTGAAGAGAAGCCTTCTAAAAACTTACGATAATAGCCAACCAATCCCAAGAAGCTTCTAACTTCTGTCACTGTCTTAGGTGTAGGCCAGTCCATGATGGCTTCTACCTTATTCGGATCCACTGATACGTCTGCTTCGGAAATTATATGTCCTAGGAATGCCACAATCTTTAGCCAGAATTCGCACTTCTTGAACTTGGCGTACAGTTGTTTCTCCCTCAGGGTTTGAAGGGTAATTCGGAGGTGTTCCTTGTGTTCTTATTCACTTTGTGAATATACGAGTATATCGTCTATGAACATCACAATGAATTTGTCAAGGAATGGTTTGAATACCCGGTTCATGAGATCCATGAAGGCCGCCGGTGCATTGGTTAGACCAAATGGCATCACCGTGCATTCGTAATGACAATATCTTGTTCTAAATGCAGTGTCTTAGGTGTAGGCCAGTCCATGATGGCTTCTACCTTATTCGGATCCACTGATACGTCTGCTTCGGAAATTATATGTCCTAGGAATGCCACAATCTTTAGCCAGAATTCGCACTTCTTGAACTTGGCGTACAGTTGTTTCTCCCTCAGGGTTTGAAGGGTAATTCGGAGGTGTTCCTTGTGTTCTTATTCACTTTGTGAATATACGAGTATATCGTCTATGAACATCACAATGAATTTGTCAAGGAATGGTTTGAATACCCGGTTCATGAGATCCATGAAGGCCGCCGGTGCATTGGTTAGACCAAATGGCATCACCGTGCATTCGTAATGACAATATCTTGTTCTAAATGCAGTTTTAGGAACATCCTCAGCCTTGATCTTCAGTTGGTGATAACCCCACCTCAAATCTAACTTGGAGAAGGTTGTAGCTCCTTTGAGTTGATCAAAGAGGTCGTCAATTCTTGGAAGAGGATACTTATTCTTGATTGTGATCTTGTTCAACTCTCTGTAGTCGATGCACAATCTCATAGTTCCATCCTTCTTCTTGACGAATAACACTGGAGCTCCCCAAGGTGACACACTGGGTCTGATCTTCTTTTTGTCTAGCAGTTCTTGTAGTTTATCCTTGAGCTCCTTGAGTTCTGCAGGTGCCATCCGGTAGGGTGCCTTGGAAATTGGGACCGTTCCTGGCACTAGGTTGATTTCGAACTCAATTTCTCTGTCAGGAACTTTTCCAGGTAGGTCATCTAGAAACACATCTGCGAACTCTTGCACCACTGGTATGTCTTCTATCTTGAGTTCGTCTCCTACTTTTATTTCATGGATCATTTCCAAGAAAACTTCTGCTCCTGACATCATGGCTGTCCATGCTTGGGCAGCAGAAATTATGGACTTTCGCTCCTTGTTCTTACCATAATACAACAGCTCCTCTTGGTCAGGGCTTGGAGTTTCACACTCTTACTTCGACAATCTACCAGTGCATGATTCTTAGATAGCCAATCCATCCCTAAGATGGCGTCAAATTCGACCATGTTGATTTGTATCAGGTTTGCAGAGAATGGATTGTCGTTTATGGATATTTCGCAGTTCCGATGGATCTTATGTGTTTCAATTGCAGTATTGGTAGCAGTTGCTACTCTATACGCTTCACATAGAATTTAGGCTCTAGCCCTAACTTTTTAGCAAATCTTCTAGATATGAACAAATGGGTAGCACCACAATCAAACAACACATAAGCAGGCAGCTTGTTGATAAAAATTTTACCTGACACCACGTCGTTGGCGTCTTTAGATTCTTCTTGTGTCATTGCAAACACACGAGCATTGGGTTTATCCTCCCTGGGCTTTGGCTTGTTCGGAGCCGTATTGCTCGATCCAACCTTTGGACCTTGGTTTTCCGCATAATCCGCAATTAGGTGGCCCAACTTTCCACACTTGAAGCATTCACCTCTCTGCTTGCGACAATCTCCACTATGCCGATGGCCGCAAGAGGTACAAGGTGCCAACATTTTATTATTCGGTGCAGATTCTGATCCGCGGTTGTTGAGGTTTGGCCGCTTGGTCTTAGGCCCACCATGTGAAGTCTGAGCATTGAGGGGGCGTTTGTTCATGTTGTCAGCTTCCCACCTCTTTATGTCAGTCTCTACTCGGATTGCAGCTCCCATTAAGTCCTCAAAGCTTGTGGCTTGGTAGACTGCAAGGGTTGACTGGATACGACTATTCAGACCCTTCTTGAATCGGTGCATCTTTAGAGTATTATCTTCCATGATCGTTGGGACATAGGTGCCCAATGAATTGAATTTGGATGTATACTCTACTACCGACATGTCTGTAGTCTGAGTGAAAGTTTCAAACTCGCTGAGCCGTTGCATTCTGACTTCCATTGGAAAGTATTATTTCAAGAATGCTTCCCAAAATCTTTGCCACGTGAATTGTCCATTTGCAGTCATGGTTGGCTCGACTGCTTCCCACCATTTTCTCGTTTTGCCATCGAGGAGTGGTGTTACAACATCTACCTTGACAGCGTCTGGGACTTCCAGTAGTCGAAGTTGCGTTTCAATATTCTTCATCCAAGTCAGGGAAACTTCGACGTCAGGACTCCCATCGAAGGTGGGGGCTTTGTTCTTGCGAAGGGACTCGTAGTAGTACTTAGTCCCACGAGGTGGAGGGGTAGGAGGAGCAGCTTGGTTGTTGTTGGTATTTATCAACCCTTGGAGAGTCGTGGCAACTATAGTAGCAATTGCCATCAGGTCTTCTCTGCTAAGACAAGTTCTTGAATTGGAGGATCCTTCGCCTCCATTGTTACTATCGCTTCTTCGGCTGCCTGCCATATTCTGCGATAGGAAAGCTTACTAAGGATGATTGCGTATAAATGTAAAGCAATCGAGAATACTATATCACGAAGGGATAAGAAATTTTGGATAGAAAAAAGAAGGGAATACAAATTCAGAAGGTAAAACACATTCTATTCCTCAACAATCTCTCCCTCGCCTAAAGGAATATTCTCAAGCCCTTCTTCTTCCGGGTCTTCCTCTGGTTCTTCCTCCCATTCATCATCGAATGGAGTAGGAGCACCGTTGTCTTCTTGCAGACCTTGGATTGTTTGGATTAAGCTAGCTTTCTCCTCTACCAGGGCCTCGATGACAAGGTGTTGCTCTTGCATCATATGTTCGGCCTCTTGGATACAAGCCTGCCACTTATGATGGCACTCCTGATGGCTATCTCTAGTCTATTGTTTCTTTTCCTTCATCCTTTCAATTTTCTTGGACATGCAAAGGCCTATTTCAGTGAGCTCGACAATGGTCTTGTGCGAGGCTTCTAACGCTACTTGGGTACTCTCATGTTCTTTCTTCATAGCAGCCGACTCTCGTCTCTCGGTTGCAAGTTGGGCTCTAAGACGTCTAATCGTGCGGCTTTGGTTGTCAAGGGCAATCTGCTTCATGCGAAGGGCAGCAGCAGCACAAGTACGGGGGACAGAGGGGGCCATTTCGTAAAAATCGAAGATATTTCCAAAAATAGAAAGTTGTGAGATTATTCCATATACAGTTAGTTCTAACCATAGGTATTACAGAACAGTTGACGGAACTGAAATCGGAGTCCAGCACAAAAATTTATTGAATTTTCAAATCTTTCCAAAAACGGCAAAAGGCGTTTTCGGAGGCCTAAACAAAGGAATTTGGCCAAAGGCACCTTAGGTCACGACAAAGTCGTGAGTATTGCTCGTTGTGCCGTTTCGTAGGGGGTAGCACTGGTCTCATGACAAAATCTGAAAGTTCGTCCCGGACCTTGCAAAATTCAGATTTGGTTTCCCAGCCGGATTATGAACCTGGTGAGCTCTGATACCACTAAAATGTCACGCGCCGAGACCGAAACTCATGACATCGACAATATTAAACAATTATAAAAGTGTAAAACATTAAGCCTCATAGCATAGCTCAAAACCAATCTGTTCCATAACCAAATAAAATCGTTTTTACATCTGAAAATCAAAATCTGAGTAACAAAAATACGGAAGCTAAAACAATTACATTAATAAAAACTGAATCTTCACCAGCCCCAGAACAGCTCTTTTCTTCTTCTTCAACCTGCTCTTCGTTCTTATCTGGTGGGAGAAGTAAGGGGTGAGTGTTTACTCAGCAAGTGGGGGATACGATTCGAGCATAACAAAATATACATATACTGAATAACAGATTTCAGAACAGAGTATATACAGAACAGAGCATAACATAACAGATAGCACATCACAGAGAATAGGTAGCACTGATAGTTACTTCGTCTCTATGGTTTACTGATCAGTCCCTAATTTTTACTCCTCTAAGGGGTCGAGGCCATAGTTACACAACGTAACTCAGAGTGCAGAATATTCCGTAGACCCATATTATGATAGAAACATCAGTGCTAAAACAGAGCATAGATCATAGCATGAACTTGACACGGAACGAAATCTGATATGAAACAAGTGCTCGAACAGTAATTCAAAACAGAACGTAGCATGAATAATATATACAATATTTGAAACGAATATAAATAACAAAAGCACACTTACAGTCTGCTGAAATTCCTTGACTGGTACGCGAAATCTGGTACTTCGTACAGTACAAGGATGCAGCCTTGTGCAAAGTTTCAGCGTGGAAGTTTATTGTATTTATACTGAAGAATTTTCGAGGTGAGTGGGCGAATATGCTGCCATCAACTGGGTATTTATAGGTGCAGAAATGGGAGTCAAAATGGAAACCATTAAAGCCTTAATTTCCTGATTTTATGGCCATTAAAATGGCTGTTACGAGAGCATTAGTGTAGGCATTGATTTGGGTCTCTTAATTGGCCATTAATCCCTCTAAATTGGTAGTTACTATTGCGAGAAGCTTACTGAAATTCGCGGGCGGAGTTTTCTTTACCAAATCTGAATTTTCGTCGCCAAATCTGAATTTCGTCTTCAAATCTGTATTTGCGTCGCCAAATCTAAATTCACCAAATCTGAATTGACCGTCCAAAGCTGAGTTGACCAGTCCAAAGCTGAGTTACCAGTCAAAAGATGAGTTGACTGTTGACCAGCTGTGTTGACTGTCTGACTGTTGACCATCTGAGTTGGCTGTCCCAGATCTGAGTTGACTGTTGACTGTCCCAGATCTGAGTTGACTGTTGACTGTCCCAGATCTGAGTTGACTGCTGACTGTTCAGATCTGATTGACTGTTGACTGTTCAGATCTGAGTTGACTGTCTCAAATCTGAGTTGATCGTTGATCGTCTCAAATCTGAGTTGTCCGTCCCAGATCTGATTTTTTTTTTGCTCTATTTCGGAGAGCTGAATTTTCGGGTTTTCACATTGAGGGTTTCATATCTGTAGGAAGTGACTATAAAGTATGCAAACTTCAGAGATCGATCTATGGTCTCAAGCAAGCATCGAGAAGTTGGAACCTGAGGTTTGATGAAACGATTAAAGAATTTGGTTTCATCAAAAATCCCGAGGAGCCATGTGTGTACAAGAAGGTAGTTAAGAATGCTGTGACATTCCTTGTACTTTATGTTGACGACATTCTATTCATTGGGAATAATGTAGGAATGCTGCAGTCAACTAAAGTATGGTTGTCTAGTATATTCTCGATGAAGGACATGGGTAAAGCATTCTATATTCTGAGAATACAGATCTATAGAGATAGATCGAAAAGGATGCTCGGACTCACCCAAGCGACATACATCATATTTAAGAGGTTCTCTATGGAAGAGTCCAAGAGAGGACACCTACCTATGTGACACGGGGTCACTCTATAAAACTCTATGTGTCCGAAGACTGATGAGGAGATAGAGAGTATGACACGTGTGTCATATGCCTCGGAAATAGGTAGTATTATGTATGGTATGATCTCGACTAGACCGGATATCGCATATGCTCTAAGCATCACAAGCCGCTATCAAGCCAACCCCGGTCAAATGCATTGGAAGGCTGTGAAATATATTCTTAAGTACTTACGAAGGACTAAGAATATTTTCTGGGTCTATGGGGGTGGTGAACTGAAATTGGAAGGCTATACTGATTATAGATTCCAAAGCGATGTGGATGACTTGAAGTCAACCTCTGGATTTGTATTCATGCTCAATGGTGGTGCTGTCTCTTGAAAGAGTTCCAAGCAAGACACCATCGCGGATTCAGCCACTGAGGCTGAGTACATCGTAGCATCAGCTGCTGCTTAAGAGGCGATTTGGATGAGGAATTCGTCCAAGAGTTGGGCGTAATTCCTGAAGGAGTTGATCCAGTCCCGATGTACTGTGACAACACAGGTGCCGTTGCACAAGCAAAGGAACCTAGGTCTCATCAAAGATCCAAACACTACATAATCCGGGATATTGTGGCTAGAGGTGACATAGCAATCGAGAGAGTAGCCTCTACAGACAACATTGCTGATCCACTTATGAAGCCCTTGCCAGGACCATTGTTTGAAAAACATCGCGAAGCAATGTGATTGCGTCTGATGAGTAGTTGTCTTTAGGACAAGTGGGAGATACATTGCTGATCCACTTATGAAGCCCTTGCCAGGACCATTGTTTAGAAAAACATCGCGAAACAATATGATTGCGTCTGATGAGTAGTTGTCTTTAGGACAAGTGGGAGATTGTTAGAGTAGGTGCCCAACTAGCCAACTTGTGGCGTATGGGTTCTTGTTGACTCTATGTAAAACGATCTTTATTTATGAAATTCGCATTTATACGGCATTCTTTATCTTCATTATTATGATTACAATTGTTGGATAAAGACTTAGAATGCACTATAGTGTATTTAGATGTGATAGTGGATTTTATGGCTATCATGAAACACATATAATAGTCGATTTGTATTCAAAACTAGTTCCTAGTTGATTGGGCCATCCAAAAGAGGATAAGGGCCGCCCGAGCTTGACACTAGCATCTGCGATGCGAAGTACCACATTTCATTGGTAGGGAACATAGTGATATTCTGATGGATAGTGACCCGGTGATATATCTGTGTGGACTATAAATTTATTAATCGATGTTTAATCGATTAATCAGATCTGGATGAGGATTAACCAATAGAGACGTTAGTTATCGGGTTTTCATATTTGAAGGAATTGGTTTTTCTGTTGGTGATTTCGGATATTCAGATCTGAGGTAGAACAGATCATATGTGGACTGTTGATCGCTATCGGGTGGCTTGGAGAAGGTAAGTCATTAGGATTACCGCGTGTTTGCTAGCGAGAATCAGATTTGAGATAGCCCTCGGGTGTTTGAGAAATTTGCCTTGAGAGGGAAGTGACGCGGTTTCGTTTTGAGTATGAGTGATACGGTGTCGTTGGGTGATAATCAGATTTGTGTAACAAATCTTTTCGGAGAGAGTGAGCAGGTACGCGCGTATTTTTGGAGAAAGTCAAGTGTTGGTCAACTGTGTGGACCAGTCCAATTCGTGAGTTGGTGTAGATCGATTCGGTTTAATGATTTCAGATTTGACCAAATCTGGATGTTCGCGAGTGGGTCTTTTAGGCGAGATCTATTGTTTTGAGAGGGACCCCTATGCTACGTTGTTTTGTGGTAACGCGACGTCATTTGATGGTGTTGCGCTAGTAGAGCGTAGCGAAGGCAGATCTGAGTTAGCGCTAAGATCTGAATAGCACTCACAACTGAATTTGTCGGTGATTGACTTTCACTGTAATTTTGACCGAGAGATTTAAATATAAGTGTCCATCAACACTTAGTCTTTTTCAACCCGATATTTCTTATCTTCTTACCCGAGAACCCTCTATTTAGTATTGTTCATTCAAACCCTCTTCTCCGCCGATTTCCATCGATTTATGCCGCCATTTGGAGAAAGACTGGTGGTGCTGGGTTCGCATCTCTTAGAGCTTTCGTTTGGTAACAGTTTGGAGCCTTAGATCGGCTTGTTGAGGGAGCACGAAGTAGTTGCAGGTTCGAGCATCTTCATGATTATTGTCCAGTGGTTATTCCATTTCTTTAGAGCTTTCGAGCAAGTGAATTCTTCTCTTTTTAAGCTTTGATTTAGAGCTGGATAGCGCTATGTTGAGTTGAGGTAGCTGTTTAGGGCTACGCGGCTTTAAGAAGTAACCTGTATAAGCTTTGGTGTAAGCTGATTGTTAGATATCTTGAAAGATTTGGGCTTGTAGGCATCTTTCCGTTGAGTTTTTGAGGTGCTCGTGAGTATCAGATTTGAGCTGGCTGTTGGAGTTGTGTTTTGCGATATCTGTCGAGGTATTAGAATCTGTTTGTGGTACGAATTGAGCTTATTTAAACAGCTTTGGACATAAGCATGTGAATATTCCAGCATGATCCGAATGCTGTGATCTGGGTGTTTACGTGAATAGACTTGACCTGGCTGTTATGTGATTTACTTGTTCTGTTTACGTTGATTATGTATGTGAGAATTGATATTCCTGGCATTCATGCATACATATTGAGCGTGATGTTTGATTGATGACCCGAGTCGAGCTAGTATTGTGACAGGCCGACTGAGCTGTCGCGCCTGAAAGGTCCAATGCTATCATCGGGGTCCTGAATACCACTGAGCTGTGATGGTCGATGGACCTAAAGATCACGGACCGACGATTTCCACGGGCTGATTGGATGTGCGTGGTGTTTGAGGCTCAATTGAGATTTTCCAGCTGAGTTGTTGGCCTAGATGCCCGATTTTCCTTGACATCCTCATGCATATCATTATGTGAATATTGCATGTTTTATGAATTGCTGTTTTATGAGTGCTCTTCGTACTGAGGTTTTGACCTCGTTCCTTTCCCTGCCTTTGGGCTGCTCTGGTTTGTATTGGCCTTTGCAGGATCTTCAGGTAACCAGGCTAGACACAGTGGAGCTTCATCTGGTCGATCCCCATTTTTATTTGAGTCCCAGTTATAACTATGTATTGATATATTGAGCCAGGGGATGTCTTGTGCCTTTATTTATGTTGGGTATATGTAGTTGATTGACCTCTTATTGTTTACCTGTTGTGTTGTTGAGTTTGAGTTAAACTCCTTATTTTGATTATGAACTTATTTTAAATGATATATTGGATCAGCCCAAATTCGAAAATTTTTAGTCCATATTTTGAATGCTTCCGTGCAATTAAGATTAAATGATTATTTAATCTGTGATTAGCGCATCGGGCCTGACACTATCGAACTACCCTCGTTCCGATTTTCCAAGTGGTTATCATTTGTCTAATGGATAAAGTCCGAGGTCTTGATTGTACAGATTAGTCCTCACTACTCGAAACTTCATTGAAACTCTACATGATAGGTGCCTCATTTTGACCTGTTTACCGACTCAGTTGGGGTCATCAGGTGGCGGGATTGGGTGAGGTCCCCATGCATGTAGGAGTTGATGCTTCGTTGTCTAGGATTCATCGCTCACCCTTGTGCATGGATATCCTATGCTATCTGAGGAGATAGTGTGAAAAATCTCTAGCCAGAGTACTAGACGTGTTTTAGGTAAATGGGTTTACCTAGTAGCACATGCGATGTCACCGTTTGATCTCCAAGATGTATGCATGGCTATCGAATCTCTAACGACTCTTGATTTACCAATGGTCGTTGATTATATTGGGATATTTGAGCTGAAAGGACCGTGCTGTATGCTCACCATGACCGACTGGTTATTGCAGGCACTATCAGTGATACCTAGGGGGATCATGGACGATGTTGCTAGACGCTTTACCATGATCTGATGGATAAGTCCGAAAAATGTGTTTCCGGAGTCACAAAGGGTTGGGAGCCCACGGCTAGCTGTATCCCTGAACCATTGAGGGTCACAAAAGTACAGGTTTCTCAATTTCCATATGGAAATTATGCTCAATTTGTTTAGTATAGTAGGAGGAAGGATGGAAGTGTGACTTCCTAAAATTAGCTGGGGATGGAAATGTGATTTCCTTAAATTAGCTTGGACTAGTATGACTATCCACAAAGCTGTAAGAGCCTAACTGCTATTTTGGATTAGGTGGTCTGAAAAATTGTTTTCGCATCATACTGTTCAGTTTTGTAAAACTGCATACATAAGTCCGATCTGATCATCGATCGAGATTATGATGAAGCCACAATGATGGACTTGAAACCAATGTTCCCTGGGCCTGGGCCCGACCCAGGCCCATTAACCTGGTTTAAGCCCATGGAAAATCTATAAATAGGGGTATTCATTTTCTTCGCACCAAAAGTTTTATTGACAGCTAACACTACAAGTTGGGTTGAGAACTCTCCCCTTCAGTTATTTTTCCTTCCCTTCTCATCCTCGCCTCCTTTCCCCGCCGCCTTGTCGCTGCAATCGACGGTCGCTGGCAAAGCCGTCATTGTCGGAATTTGTTCCGACCGTCTCGGCAATGAGATTCTATTCGCAGAACTTTCGCTGGTTTTCTAGTGCAAACTAGCGAAGGAATTGAGATTCTGGTCATGGACTTGATTGAAAGGCCAGATTTGTTCAACCGTTGAAGTGCTATCTCCCTTTTGAGGAATAGTTGGAACCAGGCGCCTAGTCGCCAGAACATCCTATGTATGTTTAGATTCCTTTTAGTGTATTGACTGTTCCAGGGCTGTTCAAATTTCTAAACTTTCGCTGCGTCCCAGGAGCGGGATCCGGATCCGCTCGTACGCCAACACAACCAACACTCGTCAAAGTTGAAACCACAAACAGCTCTCGTCCGGTCTGAACTACGAACAACTCTCACCTAAGCTGAAGACAGCAAATAGCACTAGCCTAAGCTGAAGACCACAAACAACACTGGCCTACACAGGACGCTACTACAAGCTTATGCCTAAGCTGATACCACTAAACGATGCAGCACAAGACTCACGATCTGACCATTCAGCTCAGGGCACCCAGAACACCCCTAAGCTGAATCCAGCTAAGACTCCAGTTCACATCCGCTACGCTACACAGTGCCTCCCAGAGCCACTCACTCCTAAGTTGTTTTCCCCCCAAATAGCTCGCGACTCAAACCAATGTATCACCCAACTATGCAATTCAGCTCAGAATCGTTCCTCACCGAATAGCTTACAATCCAGCTCCTGACAGCTTGCGCTCATACAGCAGCAACAAGCTTTTCGCCACTATTTTGTTATCCCCAGAACATATTACAGCTGGAAGACTCACTCCATGCTCAACGAAACATGACAGCTCGGAGTTGTTCCACATACAGGTCAGCTGGCGCTCCACAAATCATAATAGCACGGAGCTGATCCACCCCACATCAGCTAGTGCCTGATCCTGATCTATTCTAAAACCCAATTAATTACCTTCATTAATCCACTGATTATCCAGACCTCACAACAGAGATGGTAGATGGGTGCTTCCCGAGCCATGAGAGATATGGGTGTAGTGATCTCTTGGAAGAGTTTCCGTGCTACGTTTAGACAGGATTGCACTCCGGAGTCTTACTAAATACTAGAGAGCAAGAGTTCAACAATTAGGTTCAAGGAATTTGAACCAGGGGATGTACTCGGTACAGCCTCCTCAGATGTCTCAGCAGTCGAGTCGCTACAAGTTTAAGCCCATAGGAAAGTAGTTCAAGAAGAGGTCTAGATCAAGTTCTTATGGCTCCGATGGTTCTAGCAGTGGTACATCCAAGGCCGTGTTCTGTGGTCAGTGTGGAGGTATACATACTACGATGCAGTGTGTTGGTGTTCAAGGTTTTTTCCATATCTGCTTGTAGTTCGGACACTTTTCTAGAGTATGTCCTTCGGTTGGGAGTCAGCGTGCCACTCCACCACCGTAGGGTTATACTGGTGGGTCGTCGTGAGGTCGATCTTCTCATGCGCAGCCATGTACCACAGTCTAGAGGGTCATTTCAGCAGCCTGGATTGTCACGTTTTGTAGGGTCTTCTCAATCCTAATTCTCAGGACACCAACAGGATAAAGTGAATGCTATGACGAGGGATCAAGCTGAGGATAGAGTGATTGCAGGTACTTGCTCTATTTTCTATTTTCCTGCATGAGTTGTATTTTACAGAGGAGCATCAAATTCATTCTTGTCTGATGCATTCATTTGTGAGTATGGATTGAGTACTACTCTTTTGTGTATTGTTGTGTCGATCGCAACTACTGTCAATGCGATCTTGTTCTCTCGAGAGATTGTCATATACTGTGTGATTAAATTTGGTGAGAATGTGTTGATGGCCAACTTGATTATTTTGGATATGAGTTTCGATTCTATTTTGGTGACTAATTCTATTTCCTTGGAGATACGAGACTTTGATTGTATCTTGGGAATGAGGTGTTGTCCATTTTTGGGGCTTTGGTTGATTGCTTCCATAGCGTGCTGAGGTTTAGGCTTCGAACCGGAGAAAATTCGGATTTTTATGGTATTTATTCTAGATTTTAGATCCCATTGGTGTCGACTATGGGATGTTTAGTTTGCTATCGCTCGAGAACTAGTTAGAGATTGGTGACATCTCCATTGTTCGAGAGTTCCCTGACGTCGCTCCAGATGAGATTCCTAGAACTCCTCTGAGACGAGAGATTGATTTTGGCATTGAGTTGATGTCAGGGACTGCCCCAATTTCTAGAGCTCCTTATCATTTGGCGCCAACCGAATTGAGGGAACTTAAGGATCAGTTGCAATATTTGTTAGAGAAGGACTTTATCAAACCGAGTATGTCACCATGGGGTGCTCCGATGCTTCCTTGAGTGGTTTGGGTTGCTCAAGGACTTTGTTGCAATATTTAGTACCAGCCTGGTCGAGTGAACCTTGTTTCAGATTCTTTGAGTGGAAAATCCCAGCCTGCGATGCTAGTAGCGTAGAGTATTTAGAAATTTCACGAGAACTTGGGAACTTTGGGATGGCTTTTGCAGTCTGGTGATAATTTATTCGTGGTTTCTTTGTTTGGTATGAACCGCAGATTGTTGTGGACATCAAAGTAGCACTGAGGACTGGCATGTGCATTCATGAGTTGAATTTGAAAGCCCAATTAGGTCGTCAGATGTTTTTACAGTTGATTATAATGGTTGTTTGAGGTTTCGAGGGACGCTGGTGGCTCTGAACTTGATCGATTTGAAGGAGACCATCCTGAAAGAGACCCATTGTAGTCGCCACAGCATGCATCCAGGTGAGAAAAGATGTACCATGACTTGAGATCTCACTAATGGTGGGAAGGCATGAAGAGCGATATTTTCGGATTCGTGTCTCGATTCTTGAATTACCAACAGATCAGGGCTGTGAGGATGAGTCCTGGTGGTATGATTCAGAGTTTGAGGTGCCCCAAGGGCATTGGGAGCACATTTCTATGGAATTTGTTGCCAATTTACCTCGTTCAAGCCGAGGTTGTGATGCGATTGGGTGGTGTTTGATCGATTGCATAAGTCAGCCCACCTTTTTCTCTATGACATGACGTGTTTTATGAAGAAAATGGCGAGATTTTACGTCGACCATGTGGTGAGACTGCATGGTGTGCTGGTGTAGATAGTCTCCGACAGAGATTTTAGGCTTAGTCCCCGATTTTGGAAGAACTTTCAGGCAGCTTTGAGGTCTAGATTGGTCATGAGTAAGTGAATCACCCCAGATAGATGGCCAATATGAGCAGACTATACAGACTTTAGAGGATATCATGCGAGCTGTAGAGATGGGTTTCTAGTTAGAGATCGTGTATTCTGTGAATTTCTCCTTTATAAAGCGTGGTGAGATTCAGAATGAAGGGTAAGTGAGCTCCTAGACTCATCGGTCATGCTAGACTATCGAGCGGATTGGATCTGTGGCGTACAATATTTCTGTTGCCGGCTGAATTGTCGTCGATGCATGATGAGTATCATGTGTCAAGGCTGAGGAAATATGAGCCAGATCCTTTCCAGTTGTTGAGAATCGATGAAGTTGAGTTGGACCAGACCCTTAGCTGATGTGGATAGAAATGAGAAACAATTGAGAAATAAGACCATACTCTGGGTTATGGTGCAATGGAACGGACATTGAAGAGAATAGGCTACCTGAGAACTGTAGGCTAAGCTAAAACAAGAGTGTACTCATCTATTTGAGTACTGATTTCTACCATGCGTTCTTTTCTATGTTCTGTTTGCGTGCAATTTGTGATTAGTTCTGAAGCCTGTGTTATGATTTCATTCGTTTGTGCGGACTGTTGTTGTGGGGACTCCGGGTTGCTAATCTCATCTTACGGGGCGAATAAATATTAATCACAATTTTATTAATCTAATTTATTCAAGAAGAAAAAGAAGATACAAATTTTTTTTATATATATAGGGCGCGGGTGCGCTTAAATGATCCGAAAGTTTTCTCAACTTGATCTTCTTGCTATCAGAAGAAGTTTGATGTTGTATAACTCTTTCATTCAACTCAAAATGCATCTATAAGAGGTAAACAATAGCAAACACAATCTAAACATGCATTTAACTTCAACCTCATTATTTAGAATACATGAAGTCTCAAACATAAACTAGTAGTCAACGAGTAGAAAACATATACATGGGTTCTTGTTTTCCATGTTTGACAACTTCATATATTACAAAACTTTTGCTAAAACCCGAGTCACCACGTGCAAATATTCATCTCGATCTATCATGGTTGTCTCTGACTCGATCCTGCCCCACCTATTGCCATGCACAAATACAAAAACACAGCAATAGCCGGATAACTTCGGTGAGAATATAATTCCCAGTATAAACAACATAACATGCAATATATCATGAGCATGGATGCAATTCATGTGGAAGGAATAGGCTATCAAATCTGATAACAATAAATCTTGGTTCTTGGGATCCCGAGGAAGAAAATCTCAAACCAACCACCGACTCTCACAATCGAGGTGGCGTCAAGTATCTCAATCCCCTGACTTTGGTGCAACCATAGTGAGTCATCTAGCTCTGGAAATAAATATACATTCCGTGCCACTCAACTATAGCCCTCCAAACGTCATTTGCACTCTAGGCTATCCAGCACTCTATGCTTTTCAAGGTAGATCTCAAGATGAATGCAACATAATCTTGATGCATTATTCTAAAATCAATCAAGGCAATACATGCTAATCAAGCAAGTATAAACAAGGATATCACACAAAATCAGTCAAGTAATCAAACAAGAGCAGTAAGCATTCAAGTATGTGGTTTTAGGGAATTCGAGAATTATATCTATCTTGAATGTTCTATCCCATCATGATTGATGTCAATTTATACCTTTCAATATCGATTCTGAAAGTGCTTCAAATCTTGATCAAAACTTTACCGATTCGAATTCTAAAGTTCTCGAGTTTGATGACCTTCAATTCAAATCTGAAAGGAAGTATAATATGATCAAAATCAGAATTCAAACTCAATCCTATACACAGCTCAATCATTTGCCCCAAAACTCATCAATTCTCAAATCGGCGGCATAACGGCTAAAATCGGTAATCCGAACTTTAAATATATCAAGATATCAATCAAATACAATCCACATCACAACCATATCATCACTATAACAGCATAATGAACTCGCAATCAGCAGTGCTAGCAGGCTTTTCTTTTTCGAAAATAGCTCAAAAATCATAACTAATTCAAACGCTGAACTTTTCTCGTTCCATCTTGGATATACAATCGCTGTCCACTCAAGCACATATATTTACCATCATACTCTGATTCCATAAGCATCTCAAAATCAAAGCAAGTAGAACATAAGAAAACTTACATCAGAACCAAGCCTTCGACGCGAGGATCGCAGATATACGATCGCTTCTAAATTCTGACGGCCGGATGATGAAAAATCGAAGCTTATAAAATAACAAAAATGGCATGAGAAATCTCTGAACCTACTGCCTTCTTACGTTACCATAGTGGTGAAGAGGTTGAAAATTAGAGATATATAAGCCAAATTGCAGTTTAGTCCCTGAAAACTCCCGTAATTGCAATTCAATCCCCGGACAAGTGATTTAAATCAAATTTCAATCCTAATAATTCAAGAACATTATACCTTAATTACAAACTCTAAATATTCTTAAATTAAATATTCTCGTATTAAAATTAACTATCTCGGATTATTAAATCAAATAATCCCGGGCCTTATTGTTGTGTTTGATTTCGAGGGAGAAATCTTTTAAAGGAGGTGAGAATGTGAGGACTGTAATTAACCAAGGTAATTAGTGGATTAATCAGTTCAGATTAGTGGTTAATCAGTCGAGATTATTTATCTTATGGAGTTATCGGTTGAGATGGATCAGCTCAGACGCAAGCTGATCTTATGTTCCCTGCTAAGCTGATGGTGAAAGCTGTTTTAGGTCAGCACTAGTGTGAGCTGATCGGGTGGTCTGTGCTGATCTTTGGAGTGTAAGCTGATTAGAGTTTGGTGGAGAACTGCTCAGTTCGGATTGCACTGGACGTGAATGAGAGTTTCAGCTTGGAAGCTTGATGGTGTGGTTATAAGAGCTGGTCTGAATTATCGTAGTGTGACTTGATGGATTTGACCAGATCGGGGGCAAGCTGACAGGTAAGTACTATACTATGTTTAGCCATGCTGAGTTTGTGAGCTGAGTTGTTGCTGCTGTAGTGCGAACGGTCCAGTGTAGCGGTCTGAGATGATAGCGGGTTAGGAAGTATCGCTTGTATGGAGCAGCAGACGCGAGCTGAGTTGGCTGTCGTAAGCTGAGTTGACCATCGCGAGTTGTTCCAAATGTGTGCGCTGCAATCTGAGAGTATCACGAACTGTTTTGATTGTCGTAAGCTGAATAGAGCATCCTAAGCTGAATTGATAGGGTGCGATGTGATCTAAGTCTTCTAAGCTGATCGATGTCGAGTATAGCCAGTACAGATTGTGTGATCTGATCTATTTTAGCGAAAGCTGGCAGTGTAGCTGCTCTGAGCTTATATTAGTTTTGAGCAGTAAGGCGAAAGTGGAGTTAACTATTGCTTCTGTTTTGGCGTTACCCTCAAGGTCGGGAGGTTTTGTGATGTGCTCTGATGCTTCTTTGTGTGGTTTGGGTTGTGTTTTGATGCAGAACAGGCGAGTTATTGCCTATGTGAAACGAACCAGACTCTAGAAAAAAAAATTATTTTTTTTAAACCTATGCGGAATACATACATGAAAGTATGGCTCGTTCCCTTTTTAAAACATTTCTAAACCATTTTCTCAACAATACTTTAAACATAAATAACGAAATATTTAAAAACGTCAAGACATCCGTACTGTTAAAAACCAACTGAGTAAAAATACTTGAACTGAACGTGTTTAAAACCATCATACTAAAAATGTTTCATCACAAAGAATAACATCGTTGTGGTCATGGGGTACTGCTGTAGCAGGCGCTAAGATATCCTCACCGCCAGTCGGGGTGTACTCAACAGGGTCATCATCTGCACCATTTAAACCTAGTGAGCCTAGAGGCTCAGCATGCTCTATCTTATATCATAACAAAGTACATACTAATAAAATCGCATGGAAGCACATACTTATAATAAAATAACGTTAAAACATGAATGCGTGCATGATCTTAAAACATTTCTTCATACATTTCATATCATACATAACATATACATACATAAGGCATGATAACATAACATGAAAAACGTATGAGTCGTATCAGTGAATGCGAGCGGGCGTGTGACTGATCAGTCGAAATAACCAACGTACGTGGCGGTGTGGTTCACCCGACCTTATCTCGTGATCCCTCACACCTCTATGCTTGTCACTTCACCATGTCGTGATCACATGGATCCATAGGCTCATAATCATACATTAAAACAGGGGATCCCCGGGCCCGACTACCCGGCTAGATCCCATCATTAAACTTTGTCACATCACTTCAATCCCTCAAGTTTTATCTTTAAAAGAGACATTGTGAGGACTAGAAATTGTTAAATATGATTTATCAGCTAATCATATTTGGATCGGGATTAGTTAATGGAATTTCTGAGTATCGGGTTTCCAGATTTGAGGACTTGGTGATTTTTCAGAATTTCAGATTTGAGCGGGATCTGGATGTTCAGATCTTTCCCTCGCGTGTTTGCGTGAATTTCCGCGATCAGGGAGTGAAATGATGTCGTTTGAGGTGCTAATCAGTTTTGGCGTTGCAAGAGGTAATATGATGACGTATCGTGTTTTCAGATTTGACGATAGTGAGTGAGATCTTTTTAGCGAGTGCCTATTTTGTCAAGTCTGGATGAGTGTTAGCGGGATCTATTTTGAGAGCGGGACCCCGAAGCTACGTCGTTTGGTTTAGTAGCACGACACCGTTTTGATTAGAAGCGCGTGTTTTGTTTAGAGAGTCAGATTCGAGATAGTGTGACCAGATGTGAGTGATAGCTGAGGCCAGAGTTGAGGGAGTTCTGTTTTAGTGATGAGATCTGGACTTGTAGGCGATTGACTCCTACTGTAGCTCAGACTTGGGGATTTTAAATTAAGTGTCGATCAACACTTAGATAAATTTAGACCCGATATTTCTTATCTTCATCATCGATAACCCTCGATTGGTACTGTTCATGCAAACCCTATTTCCATCGATTTCCGTCGTTTTACGCCTCCGTTTGGAGCAAGATTGGTAGCGCTGAGCTCGTCTTCTCTAGAGCATTCTATTGGTACCAGTTTGAAGACTGGAGTCACCAGATTTGAGGAGCACGAAGTTGTTGCAGTGTTCGTGTGTCTTCGCGATTGTTGAACTGTAGTTCTTCTATTCTTTAGCAGCTTTGGATTTGAGCAGGTAGTGGCTTTTGTTGAGTTCGTCGTGAAGCTACTAGGGCAGTAGACTTGTGCTGGTTGCTGTGTCCTTGTTTTTGTAAGATCTGTTGAGATTGAAGCTGAATTGAGGTACGAATTGAGCTAGATTTTAGCAGCTTTGTTATCAGCTTTGGGATATTTCTTTCGTGGATTATTTGTTGTGCTTTGTGTTGATTGTGTGTTGTTTCTGTGCTCATATCTGTTTTGTGCGTGAGATATATGTATGATTTTAAGCATGAGTCTGCTGTGCATTCACGCATACATATTGAGCCTGATTCCTTTGAAAGATGAATTCCTTTGTACGTTGTGATCGGCCGGCTGAGTCGTCGTGCCTGAATACCACACTGCCTTGTGATGGTCGGCTGAGTCGTCGCACCTGAAGATCACAAGATGATGATGATTGATGAGATCTTCACAACTGAGTCGTTGTGCTTTTGTCTACCGATGATTCTTGGTAGCCCTGTTCATGCATTGCACGATTGAGATATTGCATTGTCTGATATGATAGATGCTTTTATTGTGCTCTTCGTACTGAGGTTTGACCTCGTTTATTTTCCCTGTTTTGGGCTGTTTTGGTCGGTGTTGGCCACTACAGGTTCTTCAGGTAACCAGGCTGGAAAAAGTGGAGCTTCAGCTGGTCGATCCCCTTTTTGATTTGAGTCTCAGTTGTATTGATATATAATATTGAGCCAGGGGATGTCCTGCGCCTTTATTTTATTCGGGGATCTGTATTTGAGTAATGTTTTTATTGTATGAGTTTTGAGTTAAACTCTTATTTTGAGTATGAACGTATTTTGAATGATATTGGATCAGGCTCATATTCCAAAATTTTTAGCCCATATTTTTATGATGCTTTCGTATATATGTGATTAATTGATGTATTAGCGCACCGGGCCTGACAGACATGCCTGATCGTTTCATAAAATCTCAGGATGCGTGCATTTCCTAAAATCATGAAATTTAAAAGGCTTAGCCCATCAATGTATATTTAATCATTTCCTTTAAAACATTTACGTACACAGAATACTACATATATAACACCTTCTAATTTTCACCACTTTTAATTTAATTTTGACTTTAGAAATCAAAAGCTGATTTTGACTAATTTTAAAATCAATTTGACTTTGAAACCAATTTAATCAAATTTGACTTTAAAATGACAACTTAAACCAATTTTGACTCAAATGGCCAATTTGACCAAAAGATCGATTTTGACCAAATTAAAATCCTAAAATCAATTTTGACTTAATCAAAATCAAAAGACTCCAATTTTGACTTAAAACTTAAAAATAAGCATCAACTCCAAATATTTTAAAAGTTTGACTCAATTTTAAAACATTTGACTATTTTCTTTAAAATTGGACTTTTGATTTAAAATTACAAATAATAGGTTCATAATTGAATAACTCGGGTCAATATTAAAATATTTTGACTCGATGAATCGATCCGGTCCAATCGAACCGATCTAGCCGGTTCAATTAGACCGAACCAACACCTCAAGCCCTACACGCACTCCACCATGCATGAGACCAGCCGCCGCCTAACTTAAACTTGCGACCTGCTTCGGCCACCCTGGCCGGAGCCCCACCGGCTGGACCACCCCCAGGTCCAGTCGGTCCTAACCAGACCAGCCATGGTACCAACCACGGCCGAACGAGGGCACACGAAGCAGGGAAAGGCGACTCATGGCGCTGCTCCATCGCACGCAGCGTGCGACGTTTCCTTCCTCGCCGATGGTTCAGCCCTCTATTCCTCATCTAAGGACCGTCCTATCCCACCTTAGAACCACCATGAACCACACCTAGGCCCCTTGAACAGCCCTTGTTCAAAGCAGTGCAAGAAAAGATCAAAACATGATGAGAAACCATGAGTCATGTATAGATCGAAAGTAATGATACATAGATCCGAGTAATCCACAAACTATTCATGCACTAAATCCTTAAAAGCAGTTTAATATAGTTTAAATGGTGAGAAAATAAATTGATATCATATTTCTGGCTTGTAGGAAAGGTATATCTGCGAGTTACCGACGTTGTAGACGCGAGATCGGGGCACCACCAGCTTTGGATCACCAAAATACACCAATTTTCGAAACTTGTGCTTGAGGGGAAGGATGGGGACGGCTGATTGTGTTTTTGGAGGCTATTTTTGATTAATTTGGTGTTTAAGAAAATGAAGGTGACAATTTTGACCCCTAATGATTTAATTAAGAAAAGGGAAGAAAAATGAGATCATTGCCCCTCCATTTAATTGAAAAGATAATTACAACTTTTACTTGACATTGAAAATGGCTAATTTCGAAATTAAAGCTCCCTCAAATTTTAGAACGTCTTAAAATTCAATAAAATAGCCGTAAAGGCGAAAAACCGGTTCCCCTCTAAAATAATTATAAAAACTCTAATTTTCAAAAATTGTTGCTTAAAATAAAATAAATTTATTCTTAAAATCTAATAACTTAAAAATCTCAAATTATTTTCATTCCGGTCGACCCTAATCTCATCCACGCGTCCGTAACTCAAATAGGCTGAAAAACAAGACATGCACACCTTGCAGCATAAACTTATAAATAAATCATATAAGATGACATGTAATCATCTAAAATTATTTTCCCCTTGTAACGCCCCAAAATCCATAGGACCACATATATAAATCTTATTTATTTCATGGGGTCAAAATGACATTTTGAATATTAGCACAAGCTATTTTATGAAAGCTGATTTTACTAATTTCAGAAATAAGGTACGACGCAGCAAGTTCCAGCAGATGTCACTCCAAGTGCAATACACGATCAGATTTTAGAAATCAGTTGAAAATAATTTTAAGGAGAACAAAATGGTTTCTTTTAAGAAGTATTTGGTAGATTTGAAAACTAAAATATTGAGAGGGAAATTTTACTAAAATTCATAACTTTAGGTAAGGTGAACTCAAATAGGACTGAAAAACAAGACATGCACACCTTGCAGCATAAACTTATAAATAAATCATATAAGATGACATGTAATCATCTAAAATTATTTTCCCCTTGTAACGCCCCAAAATCCATAGGACCACATATATAAATCTTATTTATTTCATGGGGTCAAAATGACATTTTGAATATTAGCACAAGCTATTTTATGAAAGCTGATTTTACTAATTTCAGAAATAAGGTACGACGCAGCAAGTTCCAGCAGATGTCACTCCAAGTGCAATACACGATCAGATTTTAGAAATCAGTTGAAAATAATTTTAAGGAGAACAAAATGGTTTCTTTTAAGAAGTATTTGGTAGATTTGAAAACTAAAATATTGAGAGGGAAATTTTACTAAAATTCATAACTTTAGGTAAGGTGTGTCATGCTTGATGATTACATCTCACCTCCCACTAATCCCTCCCATACAAATACTTGTTTTGAAGGAAAAGTTCATTTTTCACTTACAAAAAGAAAACTCTTTTGTGTTCTCTCAGTTTCAAAGAAGCTCGTTGTGAATGCTTAAGGAGGAGGAACTCTGCAGGAATCAACTGCCGTTGTAAAGCTCAGTTCAAAGGCAAGTAAAAGCTGATCCTTTGCTACACCATTTGAAGCATATATTGATTTTTTTTCATTTTATGGATCTGCTTACCTGTATGTTTAAAGTTATGTTTGAATTCATGTTTAAGAAGATTTACGAATGATCAAGAAAAGAAAGATTGAGTTTAAAGTTATGTTTTTGCTTCCAAAGTTTTCCAGAATGTTTTAAGAAAGATTGAGGATGTTTAAAAGTACTGAGGAGTTCAGATTTGAGTCACGTATGTTCATGAATGTTCTTCTTTTTGGTGAATGGTAACATCTGAACTTGACTCTATGTAATCGGAGATGCTAGTCGAATCAGAAACTAAGTCTATTTTGATAGGCAGAACTGGTATCGTAGATGTCGTTCGTGATGTTGCAGCACCAAGTTCTTAATCAGACTTTGTTTCCTATGTTAGCGACTAAATTCCATATTTAAATCAGAAGTTTTCATTTCAGATTCGTGTTTCCGCTACACATCTGAGTTTGGTCAGATTTCACATTATTAATCACTTCACTGCTGAGTCGATTACGATTATTCATTGACATCTGAGTTGACCAATCTAGTTGCGTTGACATCTGGGTTGACCAAGTCACATCTGTTTTATTCCTAAACACTATTCCGTTCGAGATATCTGTTTCCCGCTGTCACTACAGTTCCATAGTCAAATTTGTTTCATTGTTAGCGATGTATTTCCATAGTCAGATCTGTTTTATGCTAACGGTACTGTTTCTTGTTGTCACATCTGCTCAACGTTACGCTCCACATGAGGAATCTATTTTCACAATAGAAATCTGTTTTGCTTTCCAGTACAGTTTCCTTTAGAGAAATATGTTCGCATTTCGGCGATCACTTTCCAGTAGTCAAATCTGATACTCAGTAAGTTTTAAAATGGGAAGCGAGTTTTAAAAGAAGTGAACCCTGGTAATTTTCAAAGGAGATTTCAAAGAAGATTTCACAAGATAATAATTTAAAGAAATGGAAGTTTATTTTTAAGAATTTATGGCATAGATAACAGACTGTCATAAAGGAAGGGTGAGCAGTTGTCCAGATGTCGATTGCCCCTTCATAATGAGCTATATGCTAGAACTGATATCAGAAGTTATTTGATCAAGTGCACAACGGACCTAAGGAGAGCTTCTAAGCCATAAATCGTAAAGTGCAAGAAACTAAATGAAGTGATCTGGGTTATTGTCACCGCATCCAAGCTATGAGAAAGTTTTAAGAAAGTTTACGAAAGAATGTTTATGTTTAAATGAAGTTCCTTTAAACTCAGTTATGTAAATGTTCAGATGTCTTCCTGTGTTAAATGACTTTGTTATTACTCAGATTTTACTCGCTGAGCCCCTAGGCTCATTATCTTTTAAAATGGTGCAGGTGAGACAGTTAAGGGACCAGCGGAAGTTGGAAGCTGAGACAGCTGGGTGGTGAAGTGTTTATCTATGGACAGCGTTTTCCGTGTCTTAGATGTTGTTTTTGTTTATCTTAGACATCTGTATTAGATCTATTGAAACAGTAGTAAATTCATATAGAATTTCAGATGTTGTAATATCGCATTTGCAGTATTTATATGAAATCTGTTTTCCGCAAATTTTCAATACTAGGCGCCGAACGTGTGTACGTCAGATTTGTGTTTGTGTTTCGAAACTTTTCTAAGTTATAAGAAGTACAGCTTATAACGAATTGTCATTCAGCCATTCTTTTTATTTCAAAATTTTACTTCACCACAAATCCGTGACCCCGTGGGTTCGGGCGTCACAACATGGTATCAGAGCAATGTTCCTGAGATAAACACATGCACTGTCAGTTGGATCAGATTTCATCGACGGTTTCTCTAAAGCTGTGAGTTTATTTTTCAAAGCATTTTCTTTAAATTTTTTTAGCATGTTCTGATAATTGTATGTGGTGGATTGCGGGCTATAGATTATAAGATGTCAGGAAGAGGAAGAGGTAGTAGAGGTATTCCCTTAGAGGAAACCAGCCCTGACAGTAATGCTAGTATCGTTCAACTCTTAAGGTTGCTGGTAGAACAAACCGGCATGGGTAATGGCCAATCTTCCAATAGTGGAGGACCAAGCCATGATGATCCTCAAGAAAAGTTTAGAAGACAGAAGCCAAAGGAGTTTAGTGGTACAACGGACCCATTAGTTGCTGAAAGCTGGATCAAATCGATGGAGGTTATCTTTGAGTACCTCCAGATGCCAGATTTAGATAGGCCTAGTTGTGCTATCTACATGTTAAGAGATGACTTCATGATTTGGTGGGAAGGAGCTAAGCTGTCTGTGGATTTGTTGAATCTTACTTGGGCAGATTTCAAACAAGTATTCTTTGAGCAATACTTCACGGCAGACAAGAGGTCTGAATTAAAGAGGGAGTTTCTGACCCTGAAACAGGGGAACATGACCGTACAGGAGTATGTAAGGGCATTTGAAAGAGGGTGTTACTTTGTGCTTTTGATAGGCAACGACCCAGAAGAGAAGTTAAGCCATTTTTTGGAAGGATTGAAGCCTATGTTCAAGATGAACGTTAAGCTATCTGTGCCCAAGATTTACAGAGAAGCGGTGGATAGAGCCATGCGAATTGAAAGAGACTGGAAGGATGTTGATGAATAAAGGCAGCAGAGAGGCAGGCCTTTCAGCAGAAAGATCAGAGGCCCTTCAAGAAGCAGAATAAGAATCAGCAGAGGCCTCAGGATTATAAACCTCTATCGATCCAACCCATTAGTGCAGTTCCAGCTAGCAACAACAGACCAGTGTGTCCTAAGTGTGAGAAGACACACCCTGGTCAATGCAGACTTGGACAGAACTTCTACTATATATGTGGGTTGCCAGGACATATCATGAAGAATTGCCCAAAGTAAAGGCAACTGGTGACCAGTAGAGCCTACGTGATGACAGCTGATCAAGCCAACCCAGACTCGACAGTAGTCATGGGTAAGATTATGATTGCTGGTTTGCCTTCTATGGCTTTGATAGATTCAGGAGCTACTCACTCCTTTATAGTATCCAAGTTTGCTAAGAAGTTACCCATTGAGCCTGACCAAGTAGCTATAGGCTTTTGTGAAGGCAACTGGTGACCAGTAGAGCCTACGTGATGACAGCTGATCAAGCCAACCCAGACTCGACAGTAGTCATGGGTAAGATTATGATTGCTGGTTTGCCTTCTATGGCTTTGATAGATTCAGGAGCTACTCACTCCTTTATAGTATCCAAGTTTGCTAAGAAGTTACCCATTGAGCCTGACCAAGTAGCTATAGGCTTTTGTGTAACAATACTTTCGGGAGAAGATTTAGTATCCCATGACTTTTTTCAAGGTTTAGAACTTAGACTCCAAGGGCATTTGATTACTGCCAATTTAATTGTGTTACCAATGCCTGAGTTCGATATGATTTTGGGAGTAGACTGGCTGACTAAGTATGGAGTAGTGATAGATTTTAAACTTCGAACAGTAGTGGTTAATCCACCCAGAGGGGATCCATTTAATTTTTAAGCCAATCATGTTTGGAGGATTCCCCGTATTATATAAACTCTTAAGGCTCAACGCTGTTTGAGGAAAGGTGGGGAAGGATTTTTGGTAAGTCTGTCTTCCTTAGCAATAACTAGTAAGCCCCAAATTTCAGATGTGGAGGTATTAAGTGAGTTTCCTGAGGTTTTTTCAGAGGATATACATGGATTACCACCAGACAGGAACTGGAATTTTCGATTGACTTAGTTCCAGGAGCAGCTCCAGTTTCCAGACCACCTTATCGTTTAGCTCCATCAGAGATGAAGGCATTTAAGGAACAGATACAAGATCTGTTAGATAAGGGGTTTATTAGACCCAGTACGTCCCCTTGGGGAGCCCCTGTTCTTTTTGTTAATAAGAAGGATGGAAGTCTGAGGACTAGAAATTGAGAGCTGAATAAGCTGACCATTAAGAATAAATATCCCCTTCCTAGAATTGAGGATCTTTTTGACCAGTTAAAAGGATCAGTAGTCATTTCTAAGATTTATTTGAGGTCTGGTTACCACCAGTTAAATATTAAGGCATCAGATGTCTATAAGACAGCCTTCAGAACTCGTTATGGTCACTATGAGTTCTTAGTAATGCCTTTTGGACTTACGAATGCTCCATCAGCTTTCATGGATTTAATGAATAGAGTTTTCCAACCATTTCTGGACCAATTTGTAGTTGTGTTCATAGATGACATCTTAGTGTATTCTAAGACCAGATTTGAGCATGTCGACCATTTGAGGACAATGCTTCAAGTTTTGAAGAATAAGCAGTTGTTTGCTAAATTTATCAAGTGTGACTTCTGGTTGGAGAAAGTAGCATTCTTAGGTCATATTATATCTAAGGATGGATTGGAAGTTGACCCAGCTAAGGTAGAAGCCAGATTTGAGCATGTCGACCATTTGAGGACAATGCTTCAAGTTTTGAAGAATAAGCAGTTGTTTGCTAAATTTATCAAGTGTGACTTCTGGTTGGAGAAAGTAGCATTCTTAGGTCATATTATATCTAAGGATGGATTGGAAGTTGACCCAGCTAAGGTAGAAGCTGTTCGTGACTGGCCAACACCAAGATCTGTTTCAGAGATAAGGAGTTTCTTGGGTTTAGCCGGATATTATAGGCGAGTTATTCAAGGATTTTCCAAGATAGCAGTTCCTTTGACCTCGCTAACAAGAAAGCAGTTTAAGTATGAATGGACTCCAGAATTTCAAATCAGCTTTGACAAGTTGAAGCAAGCGCTGATAGAAGCCCCTGTGCTAACCATGACATCCGATCAAGGAAAGTTTGTCATCTATACAGATGCGTATAAGTTGGGTTTAGGTGCTGTACTGATGCAGGACCAAAGAGTAATTTCCTATGCTTCTAGACAACTTAAGGATCATGAGAAGAATTATCCTACGCATGACTTAGAGCTGGCAGCTGTAGTTTTTTCCCTTAATATTTGGAGACATTATCTCTATGGGAAGAAGTGTGAAATATTCACTGACCATAAGAGCCTCAAATACTTTCACCCAGAAGGAACTCAACATGAGACAGAGAATATTGCTAGATCTGGTGAAGGATTACGATTATATAATCATCTATCATCCAGGAAAAGCTAATGTGGTGGCAGATGCCTTGAGTAGGAAATCTGTTGGATTACCCCAGCTCTTTGTCCAGAGACCATTGGCATATGATATTTAGAAGTCTGGAATAGAAGTAGTGCCCTGTGAGGACTATAATTTGCTAAGTACGATTTATTAGCTAATTAGATTTGGTTTAGAATTAGCTAATTGAGTTTCTGAGTATCGGGTTTTCAGATTTGTGCCTTTGTGTGTTTGCGTGAGTTGTTGCAAACAGGGAGCAAAACGATGTCGTTTTGAGCGCTGGTCAGATGTGGTGTTGCTGGAGGTAATGCGATGTCGTATTATGTTTTCAGAATAGAGGGATCTGTAGCGGGCGTGAACAGATGTGAGCATTTGCACGAGTAAGTCAGCGATGGTTAGTTGTCCAGACTCGTTCAGATGTCAACGATGGTCAACGGTGCTGACTGATGAATTCAGCAGTGACCAAGATCTGAGGAGCACTAGCGGGACTTGATGCTACGTCATTTTGATAAGTTAGCGCGATGTCGTTTGCTGTTGCGTTAGTAGAGAGTAGCAAAGTCTGATTCGAGACAGTTTAGGCCAGTTGCGAGAGACTTCTGCCTTAGAATGAAAGCTGTTTTGTACCAAGATCTGAGTTGGTGAGACATCTGAATTATTCGCCGATGACTTCTGTTGTAGCTTTGACTGGAGATTTAAATGCAAGTGCTGATCGACACTTAGACCATTTTCTAACCTTAGATTTCCTATCTTCTTCCCCGATAACCTTCGATTGCTACTGTTCATTCGAACCATATTTTCGTCGATTTTTGTCGTTTGCCGCCGTCGTTTGGAGAAATATTGGTAGCGCTGGGCTCGTCTTCTCTAGGGCTTTCGATTGATACCAGTTTGGAGACTGGAGTCGCCGGATTTGAGGAACGCGAAGTTGTTGTAGTGCTTGAGTGTCTTCACGACTGTGGACTAGTAGTTCTTCTGTTCTTTAACAGCCTTGGGTAAGTGATTCTTTACCGATTTAGGGAGAGCCGAGTAGTGCTCTGTAGAGTTTAGGTAGCTGAGTGAGCTATGAGGCTTTAGAAACTAAGCTGTTTGAGTTCAGAATTGAGTTTACTTTGAGATATCTTGACAGATTCGAGCTTGTAGTAGCTTCTGTTGAGTTGCCGTGGAGCTGCTTGGGAAGTAGACAGGATTTGGTTGCTGCACCCACCCTTCTTGTTGTAAGATCTGTTGAGGTTTGAGGTACGAATTGAGCTATATTAAGCAGTTTCGATATCAGCTTTGGGAATATTTCTGTTGTGTATTAGCTGTTGTGTTTGTATTGACTGCTGAGTGATTGTGCTCATATCTGTGTTATGCGTGTAATGTTATGCATTGATTAAGCATGAGTCTGCTATTCATTCATGCATGCATATTGAGCCTGATTCCTTTGAAAGCTGAATTTCTTTGCGCGTTGTGATCGGCCGGCTCAGTCGTCGTGCCTGAAAGGTCCAACGTTGATTTGATGTGGTGGCCAGCTGAGTCGTTTTGCCTGAATACCACACTGCCTTGTGATGTTCGACTGAGTAGTCGTACCTGAAAATCACAAGATGATGATGATTGATGAGATCTGCACAGCTGAGTCGTTGTGCTATTTGCCTACCGATGATTCTTGGTAGCCCTTACATGCATTGCACGATAGATATATTGCATTGTCTGATATGATTGATGCTTTTATTGTGCTCTTCGTACTGAGGTTTGACCTCGTTTATTTTCCCTGTTTTGGGCTGCCTTGGTCTGTATTGGCTTTGGCAGGTTCTTCAGGTAACCAAGCTGGACAGAGTGGAGCTTCAGCTGGTCGATCCCCTTTTTGAGTTAAGTCCCAGTTGTACTGATATTTATATTGAGCCAAGGGATGTCCTGTGCCTTTATGTATGTTGGGGATTGTATATTTGTTGTTTGAGTTTTGAGTTTAACTCTATTTTAAGTATGAATATATTTTGAAATGATATTGGATCTGGCCCTTATTCGAAAAAAAATTTAGCCCATATTTTTATGATGCTTCCACATATTTTGTGACTAATTGTTGTATTAGCGCACGTGGCCTGATATTTTTGGTATCAGAGCTTAAACTGGGTGATGGTCCCAGAAATAGGATCACTAAGTAAATAGGAGTTCAGAAGGGGGGGTTGAATGAACTCCTTCGATTTTTCTATTTCAAAACTCTTTTAAAATCTTTTGGATCTCAGTTTTATGCAAACTTCTCAGCCAACAATATATGTGCGGAAAAAGGCCGATTGGTTTGTGAACAGTGAATAATGCGCAACAATAAATAAATGATGTATTAAAAAGATTGAGTCAAGAATTTGTTTCTGGAAGTTCGGACTTCAATGTCCTACGTCTCCCCTTCTTCCTCCTCGGAAGGTATCACTAGAAGACTTTGATGAGAGTAGCACTTCTACAAACACCCGATCCCGTAACCCGCAGCTACGAGAACTCCTAGCACTTCACAACACTTCACGCAGACTTCGCTGCTGGTTTACAACAATTGATAGTTTTTCGAACTTCTTTACAAAGACAGTTCGTTACAGACTCAATAGAATATGACAATGAAAACACGTATTTGAGACTGTAAAACTCTTCTGGTTTCAACAATGAAACTCGATTACAACAAAGTAACCAAAAGATTGACTCGAAGGTATTTCAATGAAGATCAACTGTTAGGTTCTTCGAGTCTTTGAGCTTTTTGGAAATTTCAACAGAGTATAGCTCGAGATTGATTTTGGCAGCGTGACAGCAATAGATAGATAGCGAAGTGTGTTTTCTTCAACACTGCTGCTGATATATATAGGCTCCGATTGCAACGGTCATTTAATTCTCCAAAGGAAATGAATCCCGTTTGAATTAATGCCAAAATCGTACACCGTAATTCCTGCTCCACTACAAGGTAAATTGCTCATTGACAGAGCCAATTTGTCTTCTTTCCATATTTGTTCAAGCATGGAGAAACGGCCTCTGTACATTGTACTATTTACCCAAAATAGTACCTAACTTGTCTCCTTAATTCTAGGCAACTGTACGATCCTACGAATCTTTTCCAAATGAGTGAACGATCGTATTTGAATCAATTTGAGCTTGCGCCTGAAATAAGTTTGATAACCAGCACTAACTCCATCAACGATGTCAAAGATACTTCGACTGGAAAAACACTTGGAAGAATTCACCTGCTGATATACATTTGTACTTTTCCATCGACTGATTCCTTTAGCGTTAAAACGATGTCGTGTCAACTTATTTAAGTGACGCCGTTTTGCTATCTTTGTAATGCACCTGCTGGTTAACATCATCTGCTGGTTGATATTCACTGTAGCCATCTGCTGAAATACTAAGCCAATCAATACGCTGTCGCTTCAACTAATCCAAACGCTGTCGTTTTGCATTCTTCAACGAAATATACAAAGCAACTGCTGATCTCTTCAAGAAAGTATCTGCTGATTATCACTTCAAGATAGTATCTGCTGATATGTAACTGTGCACTCCAACGACGTCGTTCCAACTTATCAAAACGCTGTCGTTTAGTACTCCTTAGCAAAAACACGCTAACACTTATGTTCCTGTGTTCGAAACTAAAGCACCTGTTGATTGCTTACAAAGAGAGTATCTGCTGAATATCTCAAACAGTTCATCTGCTGATCGCATACTATCTGCTGATTTCTCTCAAATACCCCAACTGCTGAAATACCACTCATTGAAAGAAAAATATCCTCTCGTTAAATGCGACGACTGATTGTCCAATATTATCTTGTCTTATTTTTGTTATCACCAAAACTAATAAATATTGTCCTAACACTGGGATAAGCTCGTTTCCTTTTGATCACACATGAGTCTAGGCACAGAGTTTGAGTTTTGATTTTGACTGACTCTGTGATTGTGTGATTTCATTATCTGCCTCTGTGATTTATCTGCTTGTTTTCTTACCTCTGAGTTTTGGTAGATGCCGCCGAGGAGAGGTAGGAGTAGGATTGCTAGGTAGGTAGATGGGGAGTCTAGAGCCTCGGGCAGTCCGGGCAGTGATGAGGACGTTGAGCAGTAGGAGATACCTTTGCGTCGACGTGCTAGACAGACAGAGGTGGATGAAGTGACCCGACAGATTGGAGAGATGGAGCTAGTGTTGGCTAGGTTCCATAGGATGAATCCACCGACGTTTACTGGTGTCGAGGCTGGTCTGTTGGCGGAAGGCTGGCTTGAGCACATGGAAGATTTGTTTGACGTTGTGGAGTGCTCGCAAGAGCGGAGGCTGAAGTTAGCAGTGTTGCAGTTGAGAGAGCATGTGCAACGCTGGTGGAAGGGTACTTCTCGTGTCATGAGAGAGACTGGAATTGTTATTTCGTGGGAGAGCTTCTGTGCAGCTTTTCGACAGGAGTATACCCCTGAGTCTTTCTACAACAACCGTGAGAGGGAGTTCGACAATCTAAAGCAAGGGAACTTGAGGGTGGCCGAGTATGCCAGACATTTTTCTTCGCTGTTGTCGCATGTTCCCCATGTTGCGAACCAGGAGAGGATGAAGAGGAATAAGTTTTTGAGAGGGTTGAGGCCCGAGTTGTTCCGGATGGTGTTAGCTGGTTCCCCTGTGAAATGCTGAGGCTGTGGATAGAGCAGTGGACATTGAGGAGAGTCTGATGGAGGTGCAGAATCAGGTTCAGTCGACAGCTGGACGTAGTTTCCAACCTGTACTGGAAGTGATGCCTTCTTTACAATCTTCTCAAGTGCAGAAACAGTCGAATCGTTAGAGGTTCAAGCCCCGAGGGAAACAATTTAAGAAGTGTTCTAACTTGAGTTCTTCTGGATCAATGAGTTCTGGTGGCAATGGCTCCGGAGGAGGAGTGACTTGTGGACAGTGTGGAGGTCGTCATATGACTTCTCAATGTCGTGGAGTTCAGGGCCTTTGCCATAACTGTGGGCAGCCTGGACATTTTGCTCGAGTGTGTCCGGTTGGAGGACAGTCCTTGAGTCAGTCGTAACAAGGTTAAACTGGTGGTTCTGTTGGCATACAATGGTGGATCCGGATCCTGTTTCCCGGGGGCGCAGCGGAAATCAAAAATTGCCCCGAGAAACGTTCAATACATTCAAATACAATTCTATAAACATTCATAGGGTGTTCATAGAATCGTTACCTTGCTGGCGTCTAGGCGCCTGGCTCCAACCAGAATTCACAGGGAAATCTGGATCTTGAATTGTAGGCGGCGGTAGATCCTCCTAATCAGGTCCACAACCGGAATCAAGATTCCTCCGTCAGTCTGCACTAGAAGATCTGACGGATTATGGCACGGACGGAAACTCCTCGTCGCGGTGATCGAAACAAGTCCAATCACATGACGAACGGACGGCGGCGGCACGGCGAAGGCGCGGCGGTGGGCGGTGGCCGTGCGTGAGGTTTGAGAGGAGGGGCGGCCGAACTCTTGGTCTAGGGTTAGGTTATGAGTTAGTGATTAAAGCACTAATCAAACATTAGAATATAACAAGTATACATGGGCTTGAACCGGCCCATTGGACTTGGGTTAGGCCCAAGTCCATAAGAACATTCGATTCATTTAAATCACTACGGTTTCATCATAACTCCGATCGACGATCAGATCTGACCGATCGACTCAGTTTCCAAAACTGAATTTTATGATGCGAAAAACAATTTTTCAGATTACCTAGTCCAAAATGACAGTTTTGCCTCTCAACTTTGGGAAATCGCAATTTGACCCCTGTTGACTTTTAGGAAGTCGCACTCCCTAAAATCCTCTTCCTATGCTCAACACATTGAGCTCAGTTTCCATGCGGGAATCATGAATCCAGTACTTGTGTGACCCTCAATGGTTCAGGGATACAGCTAGCCGTGGTCCCACAACCATTGCGGCTCCGAAATCACAATTTCGGACTTGCCCATCGGATCATGGTAAAGGGCCTAGCAACATCTCCCCATGATCCCCTAGGTATCACTGATAGTGCCTGCAAGAACCAGTTGGTCGTGGTTAGCGTACAGTACGGTCCTTTCAACACATATATCCCGCTCAGATCAACGACCATTGGTAAATCGAGAGTCGCTAAAGATCCGATAACTATGCATAGATCTTGGAGATCGAATAGTGACATCGCGAGTGTTACTAGGTAAACCCATTTACCTAAAACACATACAGTACTCTGGCCAGAGATTTATACACTATTATCCCCTTAGATAGCATAGGATATCCACGCATGAGAGCGA
>KV010664.1:35078-51652 GCA_001598015.1 Dorcoceras hygrometricum | reverse complement strand
GCTTTATAGAGGGATTCTCTAGTATAGCTAAGCCAATGACGCAGTTGACTCAGAAAGACAAGAGGTTTATTTGGACTGAACAATGCGAGAATAGTTTTCAATTTCTCAAGGAGAAGTTGACTACTGCGCCTGTGTTAACTTTGCCGTGTGGTGCAGGTGGCTTTGTAGTTTGTGCAGATGCTTCCTTGAATCGATTGGGTTGCGTGTTGATGCAGAATGGTCGAGTAATTGCTTATGCTAATTGAAACCGCATGAGACTCGTTACCTAGTTCATGACTTGGAGTTGGCAGCAGTGGTCTTTGCCTTGAAGATTTGGCGCCACTACCTGTGTGGCGAGCAGTTTGTGGTGTATTCAGACCACAAGAGCCTTCAGTATCTGTTTTCTCAGTCAGATTTGAACATGAGACATCGTAGATGGATGGAGCTGCTAGAATGGTCGAGTCATTACGTATGCCTCTCGTAAGTTGAAACCGCATGAGACTCGTTACCCAGTTCATGATTTGGAGTTGGCAGCAGTGGTCTTTGCCTTGAAGATTTGGCGCCACTACCTGTATGGCGAGCAGTTTGTGGTGTATTCAGACCACAAGAGCCTTCAGTATCTGTTTTCTCAGTCAGATTTGAACATGAGACATCGTAGATGGATGGAGCTGCTAAAGGATTTTGATTGTGAGATTCAATATCATCCTGGGAAGATGAATGTAGTTGCTGATGCATTGAACAGAAAGGCTCAAGTGGCGATGCTGGCTTCGATGCAGATTTCGAAGGTTCATGAGCATCTAAGCACCACTGGTTGGCGATTTTACCCAGGTGAGGATTTTGTTGTGGTGTCTTCTTTTCAAGTTGAGCCACAGATTGCTATGAATGTTAGAGCAGCTCAGAGGACCGATCCATCCATCCATGAGTTGAAGCTGAAGGTTAGAGCTGGACAGTTAGAGGATTATACTGTCTCGTCTGATGGTTGTTTGAGATTTTGTGGCAGATTGGTAGTGCCAAATCTGATTGATTTGAAAGAGGAGATCTTGAGAGAAGCGTACTGTAGTAGACACAGTGTCCATCCTGGTACAAGGAAGATGTATCATGCCTTGAAGCAGCATTACTGGTGGGCAGGTTTGAAGAGTGATGTTGCTGATTTTGTAGCCCCTTGTCTGAATTGTCAGCAAGTGAAGGCTGAGAGGATGAGACCTGGTGGTTTGTTACAGAGCTTAGAGGTTCCCCAATGGAATTGGGAGCACATAGCTATGGATTTTGTGACGCATTTACCTCGTTCCAGCAGAGGTTGTGATGCAGTTTGGGTTGCAATAGACAGATTGTCGAAGTCTGCGCACTTCATTCCCTATAGCATGACCTATTCTTTGAAGAAGATGACGAAGCTGTACATAGATTTTATGGTGTGTTTGCATGGTGTTCTTGTTTCTATTGTTTCAGATCGTGATCCGAGGTTTAGTTCCAGGTTTTGGAAGAGTTTGTAAACAGCTTTGGATACTAGATTGGAGATGAGTACAGCGTATCATCCCCAGACATATGGCCAATCTGAGAGAACTATCCATATTTTATAGGATATGTTGAGAGCCGTTGTGATGGATTTTAGTGGTAGCTGGCAAGACTCGTTGTCTTTGATTGAGTTTTCTTACAATAATAGCTATCAGGTCATGATTGTATGACGCCATTTGAAGCTTTGTATGGTAGGAGGTGCGGATCGCCTGTGTGTTGGGAAGAAGTGGGGGAGAAGCAGCTGTCTTCTCCAGAATTTGTGCAGCATATGAGAGATCAGGTGGATCTGATTCGCCAACGAATGAAAGCTGCACAGGATCGCCAAGCCAGTTATGCTAACAAGAGACGTAGGCCTTTGGAATTTCAGATTGGTGATTTGGTTTTCCTGAAAGTTTCTCCTTTTCGCAGTGTTATGAGATTTGGTCTCAAGAAAAAGTTGGCTCCTCGTTATGTTGGACCATATGAGATTGCTGAGAGAATTGGTCCTTTGGCTTATCGATTGTTGTTGCCGCCAGATCTGTCTTCTTACATGATGTTTTTCATGTGTCTATGTTGAGGAAGTATGAGCCAGATCCGTCGCATGTGTTGAGAACTGACGAGGTGGAGCTAGATCGGACTTTGAGTTATGTTGAGTATCCCTTGCAGATCTTGGATAGAAAAGAGAAACAGCTGAGGAACAAGACTATTCCTTTGGTGATGGTTCAGTGAAGCAAAAATAGTAGATAGGAAGCTACGTGGGAACTGGAAGAGAAGATGCAGCGTGAGTGGCCGCATCTGTTTGAGTAAGCGTGGTATCAGATTCCAGTTGCTAGTTATTTCTTGTTTCCCGGTAGATGTTTGCTTATGGTTGTTTTCCCGGTTATCGTGAATTGGTAGTGCCAAATCTGATTGATTTGAAAGAGGAGATCTTGAGAGAAGCGTACTGTAGTAGACACAGTGTCCATCCTGGTACAAGGAAGATGTATCATGCCTTGAAGCAGCATTACTGGTGGGCAGGTTTGAAGAGTGATGTTGCTGATTTTGTAGCCCCTTGTCTGAATTGTCAGCAAGTGAAGGCTGAGAGGATGAGACCTGGTGGTTTGTTACAGAGCTTAGAGGTTCCCCAATGGAATTGGGAGCACATAGCTATGGATTTTGTGACGCATTTACCTCGTTCCAGCAGAGGTTGTGATGCAGTTTGGGTTGCAATAGACAGATTGTCGAAGTCTGCGCACTTCATTCCCTATAGCATGACCTATTCTTTGAAGAAGATGACGAAGCTGTACATAGATTTTATGGTGTGTTTGCATGGTGTTCTTGTTTCTATTGTTTCAGATCGTGATCCGAGGTTTAGTTCCAGGTTTTTGAAGAGTTTTGTAAACTGCTTTTGGATACTAGATTGGAGATGAGTACAGCGTATCATCCCCAGACATATGGCCAATCTGAGAGAACTATCCATATTTTATAGGATATGTTGAGAGCCGTTGTGATGGATTTTAGTGGTAGCTGGCAAGACTCGTTGTCTTTGATTGAGTTTTCTTACAATAATAGCTATCAGGTCATGATTGTATGACGCCATTTGAAGCTTTGTATGGTAGGAGGTGCGGATCGCCTGTGTGTTGGGAAGAAGTGGGGGAGAAGCAGCTGTCTTCTCCAGAATTTGTGCAGCATATGAGAGATCAGGTGGATCTGATTCGCCAACGAATGAAAGCTGCACAGGATCGCCAAGCCAGTTATGCTAACAAGAGACGTAGGCCTTTGGAATTTCAGATTGGTGATTTGGTTTTCCTGAAAGTTTCTCCTTTTCGCAGTGTTATGAGATTTGGTCTCAAGAAAAAGTTGGCTCCTCGTTATGTTGGACCATATGAGATTGCTGAGAGAATTGGTCCTTTGGCTTATCGATTGTTGTTGCCGCCAGATCTGTCTTCCTTACATGATGTTTTTCATGTGTCTATGTTGAGGAAGTATGAGCCAGATCCGTCGCATGTGTTGAGAACTGACGAGGTGGAGCTAGATCGGACTTTGAGTTATGTTGAGTATCCCTTGCAGATCTTGGACAAAAAAGAGAAACAGCTGAGGAATAAGAGCATTCCCTTGGTGATGGTCCAGTGGAGCAAGCATGGTAGAGACGAAGCTACGTGGGATCTGGAAGAGAAGATGCAGCGTGATTTGCCGCATCTGTTTGAGTAAGCGTGGTATCAGATTCCAGTTGCTAGTTATTTCTTGTTTCCCGGTAGATGTTTGCTTATGGTTGTTTTCCCAGTTATCGTGAACTCTTGATCTAGAGTTGTTGTTTGATTTCGAGGACGAAATCCTGTTTTAGTGAGGGAGAGATGTGAGACTTGAAAGTTGATTTGATTAATTGAGTTAATTAATCGGGTTTAGTATAGACCAGATTTGGCTGGAACAGATCTGGGATGAGCCAGCTGTGAGTTGGTATGCTTGGCTGAGTTATCGACTCCGTATAAGTTCTTGAACAGATATTGAGAGTTGGAGAATTTCCACGGAAACTGATCAGATGTGAGTGTTGGTGATCGCGCTCAGTTGTGGTGATGAAAATATGGTATCGCAGGTGTCCAGAGGTGAGCTAGCGTGTTTTCTGTGACGAGTAGCTAAACTACGTCGTTTGGATTAGTTGGAAGGACAGCGTTTTGGTTTAGCAGGTGAGATTCAGATTTGAGTAGCGTTGGTATTTAAATTTCGATAGGATCTGAGTGTTGCGATGCGACGCGTCTAGCATTTCAGATTTGAGTAGTGGGTGACGTGTCCAGATGCGAGTGTGGACTCTGTGCGACATCGTTTGGGTAAGTCAGGATTTGTTTCGACGTAGAGTCAGATCTGATGTGAGATTTAGATCCGAGTGGGAAATCAGTTTTGAGACTTAGGTGTCGGTGGGTTCTGTTCTTCAGATTTGAGCAGATTTGACCTTTAAATAGGGGACTTTGCCTTCGTTCTTTATTATTTCAGCTTCGACACTTAGTAATATTTCCCGATAGCGAATTCTATCGCGATACCCTAGCTACTGTTCACCAAACCTTATCCTCTCCGATTGTCGACGGTAGACAGCTCCGACGGACACAAGAGTAGTAGCGCTGGACTCCTCTTGTTAAAGAGAATCTTCTCATACCTCTTTTGGAGACTTGGGAGGAGCTGGAGGTGGATTGCGAAGACATCTCTCTTCTGTAGTCTGTTTGCATAAGCGTGGCCTTGCTTCTGCTGTTCAGGTAGCTCGTTAAGTAAGTGTTAAGATCCTACCTTGTGCTTCGTTTAGAGCCTTCTGTTGTGTTAGAAGGGTAGGACAGATTTGGTTGAGCTCGTAGCTCCCAATTCGTAGTTTCCGTGCTACTATCCCTGAGCTAGTATCTGTTAGCCACTATGAGCGGAGTGGGTAGCTTCCACACCTCATGAGTTGGGCAACAACAGGTTGAGCTGTGTTTTGCATCTGGTGTCGTGTGTGGAGACGAGTGGGTAGCTCCCATATACGGTTGAGCTGTGTTTTGCATCTGGTGTCGTGTGTGGAGACGAGTGGGTAGCTCCCATATACTCACACACCCTGTGGCCACTGTTGTTCAGTTGATCTGATTCGTTTGTTGAGCAGTTCTTGAGATCCTTTGGCTCTCTGCTTTCGGTTGTAGCCTTGTTCTCATGCATAGCATTTGCATATTACTTGTCGCTTTCCATTTGCTGTTTTATGCTGCTCTCCGTAATGGGGTTTGATCCCATGTCCCTCTGGGGCTGGTGTTTGTTTTCCTGTGTGTTTTGTTCAGGTTTCCCAGGTTATTCAGTTGGTTGTGGAGTTGACCCAGCTAGAGGTGCCCCAGGAGGTGGTTAGAGTGTCTCAGTTAGCGTATAGTATATATGTATCAATACGGTTAGCCAGGGGATGCCCTGTGCTGTATTGTATTCGTTGTAGGGTTTCTGATTGGTGCATGATGCATGCTGTACTGTTGTACTGTGGCTTTTAGCCTTGTTTATTTTGTAAACTGGGATATTTTGAGTATTGCAGTATTTTAAATTATGTTTTTATCAGTCAGGCCAAAAGCGAGAAATTTTAGACACTATTTTAAATGCTTCCGCTATTGTTTGCATGGTTAAACTCTGTGTTTGTACACGAGGCCTGGCAATACGACTAATAAATACACATTTATTTAGCTTCAGAAAATATCTCAGGATCCATCCGATGTGTCTACGGGTAACATGTATTATCATTGGATGCAGAGAGTATATATATATGGAATGTCGATTGTATTCTTATAAAATCTTCTAGTGAAATCCTTCCTTGATTGGATGAAGGAGAGACGTAGAAGCATTGCTTCGAACTTCTAGAAACAAATCTTTTTTCGCGATCCGATTTAACTTTAGCATAAACTTGCATATTCTGTTCACTGTTTTATCAAGATCTTCCGCATAAATCCTTTTATTTCTTGAGAAACAGATTAGATTGAGTTACGGATTATGTTGTTAATGCAACTGATCTGAAAGTTATTTTAAAGCACAAAATTTTCAGAAGAGTTTATCAACACCCCTTCTAAACTCTGTGATGTTTATTTTTTATTCTAACTCTAACTCGACGATTGATAGAGCTGACTAGGAGCAACGGGCAAAGGAGTAAACGGTCGCTGAGAAGGACCTCCCTAAGAAATACCTCCGTTATAGAGAAACTGAACGATTGCATATGCCCCTATACTCGGTCGGACATACTCTGGCGTAATGTCATTGTGGACCATAATGATTACAATATCCTTGAACTCCACCACCGTGAAATCAGATGTCTGCCTCGACATAGATCATAGAAGATTACTGGATATTGTCCACCTGCTCTACTCCGAGAGATCAACTGAACTAGATGTTGAGCTAGACAGACCTCTCTTTTGAAAATTTTCCTTTAGGCCTGAATCTTTGTGGTTTCTGCGATCGAAAATATTGTTGCTATTGAGAGGGTTGCATTTGAGTTGTATATTATGGTACATCTACTAGAACATAAGAGCCTGATTGTACTTGATGGGTTTGATCTTGTCGCAGTTCCATCTCAATCTCTATTGCTTTCTCCACAACTTCTGCATATGTTAGAGGAGAACCAGACAAGACAAAGGACGAAGATGATAATGTAGTCCTTCCAAAAAACTTTTTGAGTATCCCCTTTTTAATTGAATCTATATGTGGGACATAAGTAAGAAGAAACGAAAAATTTTAAGCATATTCTTTAAGAGCCATATTTCTTTGCACTAGATGATAAAATTCCGACTCGGTAGCTGAAATATGATATGGTGGAGCAAATTCTTAGGTAAAATAGAACGAAACAACTCCCACTCTATTTTCTTCCCAACTTACGTAAGTATTTAGTCATGAACCCCCACCAACGTTGTGCATGATTAGGAAGTTGGATAACTGCAATCTTCAAGCGTCTCTCAGAATCATAGTATGCTGCATCAAATAAGAATTTAATATGCTTTAGTCATCCTTCATAATGTTCACTACCTTCGTTACCAAAGAATTTCGGTGGTCGTATATCTTGGAATCTAGAAACAACAAACTATCTCATACACTTTATGTCATAATGCTCCACTTATGCCTCAACATTAGGGGATACTCCTCAGGAGGACGCCCACATTTACCTTTCGAAATTTCAATCGTGGACTCTAAGGTTATTGTTTTTCCTTTTCCTACTCTATTTCCAATTCTATAAGTTTAAGATTAATTTACAAATATTCTTAAACTAGAAATAATTTAAATCCTCAAAATCACATAATCTATCAATCTATCATCCTCAAAATATTCGTTTAAGATTATTTTCAAGTATAAACATGCATGCATATGTTTATCCGGATTTTGTGTGAATCAAAACTTAGATTTTGATCTGTAAAAACAGATCCAACATAAATCAAGCCAAGTATAAGTAAGTAATTTCATAGTCAAACACATGCACATGATTTATTAGTATCTAGACCGGAGTGTACTAACTCTAGTGAACGTATCCCATTCTACGCTCTGATACCATAGTGTGAGAGATCGTTATCCTAACAACAGTTTATTAACAAACGTTTAGGATCAATTACTAAATAGCGGGAAAGCGAGTTAAATCACATTTGGGCTTATAAAATTTTCGACATGACTTTCCCGTAAATAGGATATACCAACAAAATAAAATTCTCAAAATAACTCATATTTGTTCTCAACATAACAATATAATCAAGTGCCAACCAAACACAATAACAACAAATCACACCAAAAATTATCATAGAGTCGAGGAGGCTTGAAAAATACATACTACAGCTACTCAAGGTATTCCTATGTACAAATACAACTCATAATATGTACATATACTATCTGGGAGATAACAACACAAATAAGTACCAACAACAGATGAGCCCACTCTTAAAGAGTTCTGTTACTTCCTGATGCCTCCTCTATAGCTCCGGAAATAGAACCGCCTGCACTACCTGCCATGTTCACACGCAAAAGACACGACAGCCTCTCTCGGAGCCAGTAACCCCCAATATAAGACATGAAGAAGATCACAATGTATAACGCCCAGAAATCCTAATTACGTGGAAATGAGTGCATAACCAGGGGAAAATTATTTTAGAAAATTATATGCTATTTTATGTGATTTAATGATAGTTTAATTGTTTCATGATATGCATGTTATGTTTTTAGCCCATTTGAGTTCCGGACGCGTGTACGAGACTAGGGACGACCGAGATGAAAATTATTTAAAAGTTTGAAGTCCTTATACTTTTTAAGAACAAATTTATTATCTTTAAGCAGCAATTTCCGAAAAATAAGGTTTTTATGCATTATTACCTATGGAAACCCGTTTTTCACCTATACGGGCTGTTTTAATAAAATTTATTGTATTTTAAAATTGAGGAGGATATATGTTAGGAAAATTAATATTTTAAAGCCTATGTTTAGAGTTTTATTCAACATTTTAAATAAGTGGAGGGTAGTATAGGAAAACTCTTAATTTTCTTAATTAAATCATTTGGAGCGGTCATTTTGGAATCACTCATTCTCACAACCCTAATTTTCTCGTAACCCTAGACTCCACCTCCTCCCTCCCCTCACTCCCACGTCTCCTCCCTCCCTTGCATGAAATTATTCAAGCTTTTGTGGTGAATGCAAGGCGTCTTGTCCCGATCTCTTGTCCTCCGCTTCAGTAACTCGCAGTTCTTCATTATTCTCCAAACAAGGCATGTTCTATCTCCATTTTTCTCACCATTTAAATCATATTATGCTATTTTTAAATAAGTATTGCATTATTTGTATGTGAATTCATGAGATCTACGTTTGTTGTTTACGAATCATGCATGCATCACGATTTCTAACGCATTTTTGATTCGTTCTTGTGATACTTCGGTCATGGGTGGTTCACAAGGCTGGGGTTCGGTCTAAGGGTGGTCCTAGTAGTTAGTCCATTGAGTTTGGATCATGCAGGTCCAAACGAGGGGCGATTTGGTCAAGGAATGAATTAGTTACGAATTTTATGATCAGCACGTCTACTGACTTGTCGTCTGTGCGTGATAGTAGAGTTGTTGAGGTCGGGTATGTCACTCTATATAGTCTATGTGGTCAAGGTTGATTTCAGAAGATAGATCATTGAGTTAGGGTCACGTAGGTCCAAACGGAGAGCCATTTGGTCGAGGAACGAATTAGTTATGAATTTTATTGCTAGCACGTGTTCTGGTTGCAGTCTGCGCGAGGGCAGTAGGTTTGTGGGCGTCGGGTTGGTCACTTCCTGAATTGGTTTTTGAGTCTCATTTGTTCCAGTGTCTAGTGGGGTTAGATAGGGTGACATGGGTTGAAACAGAAAGTGATTTGGTTAAAAAATGAATTTTAATGATTTTTACCGTTTTGACGCTCGAAGTGAGCCTCGTCGGGTCATTTTTGTGAAATTAAGATTTCAAGTCTTAGGAGCTGCCAAAGTTCGTGGATGACTTTATTGGATGTTTTAAACATATTTTAAGATGTTTTATTTTTGGCAATTTTCATGACAAATTAATATGTAGAAAATGATTTTTAGCGTGTGTAATTTTTAAACTGTCATGGATGGACCGAGTCGGTCAGTCGAGGATTGAGTCAAAATATTTTAAGTTTGGTCCGACTTATTTTATTTCTAGATCGGGTATTTTAATTTTAAAGTTTTAGGTCTAATTTTAAGAATTTGGGGTCAAATGTTTTAAGCCAAAATTTTAAGTCAAAATTTTAATTGTTTTATGGATCTAATATTTTGTAGTAAGTTTTAAATTCAAATTTTTGGGTCAATCGGACTTTTAATTGGTCAAATTTTAAATTTGCTTTTAAAGTAAAAGAGTATTTTATGAACTTTTTAAAGTTCAATTTTAAAGTTATGGGTCAAGTCATGTTTAGAGTTAAGTTCATTTTAAAGTTAAGTCTAGGATTTTGGGCTTAGAAGTAGTGGGCCAAGCACCTGAACCAGTCCTTGACCGGAGTAGAAAATGTAGAAGCCCGTGAATATATATTTAATTATATATATAGTATTTTATGTATGATAATATTTTAAATGAAAGAAGTAAATATATATTGACGGGCTAAGCCTTTTAAATTGCATATTTTTATGAAATGCGCGCATCATGGAAGTTTATGAAAATGTTTAGGCATGAAAGAATTTAAAAGTAAAACCGAGGGATTGAAGTGATGTATGACAAGTTTACGATGGGAGCTAGTCGGGATAACGGGCCTGAGAATCCTCTGTTTTAATGTATTACGAGCTTATGGATCCATGTGATCACGACATGGTGAAGTGACAGCATAGAGGTGTGAGGGATCCCGAGATAAGATCGGGTGAACCGCATCGTCACGTACGTTGGTTCATAGATTGATCAATCGCCTATGTTATGACCCATATTTCATGGATACGACTCACACATTTTTATGTTATGCTATGTCATGTCTTATTATGTATGCTATACGATGATGATATATTACGACTGTTCTATGAACCATGTTTTACGATCATTCATGCACGCATGCTTTGAAGTTATTTTATTATACGTATGTGCTTGCATGTAATTTTACTATTATGTACCTTGTTATTATTCAGATAGAGCATGCTGGGCCTTTAGACTCACTAGGTTTAAATGGTCAGGTGATGATCCTGTTGAGTTTATGCCGACCGACGGTGAGGATCTCTGAACGCCCGTGCGGCTGTACCCCGTGACCACTCTGACGTCTTCATTTTAGGTAAAGAAACATTTTTAGTTATTTATCAGTTATGTTCCGCAACGTTCACATACTCTGATTTTAAACCGTATGGATGATTTTATGTGTTGGAGTGTTAGAACAATATTTATTAAGTTTTGGTGATAACAAAAAGACAAAATGGATTGATCGATCAGTTGTCGCATTCAACAAGTGCTATTTTATCAGTTGGAGTTTTCATGAAGAGATCAGCAGTTGATTAGTTGGAGGAGTGCTAAACGACGGATCAAAACATTTTAAAAGAACTTTGAAATAGAAAAATCGAAGGAGTTCATTCAACCCCCCCCGTTCTGAACTCCTATTTGCTTAGTGATCCTATTTCCGGGGACCATCATGGAGGTGTTAATCCTATTTATGTTTTAAGTTAATGTTGAGAAAATGTTTGAAGGGACGAGCCATACTTTTAAGATGTTTATTCCGCAAATGATTTAAAAAAAACGAAATTCTAGAGTTTGGTTCTTCTCACAATGTAAGACATATAAATGCAATGATGTCATGCATGAATGCGATGCATTTATAGGTACAAGATTTTGGATATCAGGAGTCAAAGGATAGATATCAACAATCATATCATATCATATCATATGCTCGAGATGGTCCACCATTCTTAAAGCCTGCAACCTACTAAGTCAGACCGAATCGGGGTGTCCAAAAATCTTCATGACACAACATAATATCATATACAGATCTCAACCGAAGATACACAATTAACAACGACAGATATACTCAATATGATGTGTTCAATGGTATTGATGTGACTAGTTCACTAAAATAAAATTATGTGTGTTGACATAAGAAATATTTATTTTTTTGCTCATCAAGTACAAGTAACTGTAATTTATATCATCAATAAAATCATAAATGTACTAACTCATATCAACCGAAATATAAATTTAAATGACCCTATTATTATAAAAAAGGAATAATAATTTAAATCTAACTTAGCATCCAACTCCACAATTTATGCACTTTAAATTTATAAAATCATAATATTCGATTAAAATACCTAAAAACATCTATTTCTAATCTATATTGTCGCATTATGTTCATTTTAACTAAAACGAGATCACGTGACAAACTTTTCGATAAATTCGTAAAATCGTCATGTTTGCACTTATTCTTTAAAATTCACAATATTCACATTTTCAACAAATTTCTTCGTCAAATATTCATCATAATGACCCCAACTACAATCACACAATCGGAAAGTTTGGATATCATGTAAATAAATTCGCTATAAAATTTATGTAATCGAATTATATACATTAAACCGTGAAACGACCCCTCTACATACTATTTATGTAATATTATGTTGAATCTGTTTTTACAGATAAAAATCTAAAGTTTTGATTCACACAAAATTGTTACTATTGTACTAACGATTTAACTTAAGTGTGCAGGTTGAGCTGAAAAATAAAAACTCAATTTCGGATGCCTAAACAAAGGAATTTGGCCAAAAACAGCTTAGCTCACTGCGTAGGGGGTAGCACGACCTCATGCAAAAATACCCAGCCGGATTATGAACCTGCAACGGAAGCGAGCTGGATGAAGAAAAATGTAGCAGCTCAGAGGCAAGCTGGATCAAAGAACTGATAGCAGATTGATTGAGAGCAGACAGCAGTGTAGATTTAAGAGTAGTCCAAGCTAGAACAGTAAGGGGACGCCCAAGCTGGTCTAGCATACGACAACTTAGCTGGTACAGTGAGGGGACGCCCGAGCTGATCCAGCTAAGGACAACCAGATCGCAAAGTGGTTCTGTGAAAGAAGAAACCAGATGAGAAACAAGCTCAATGCAAACCAGCTCGAAGACCAGCTGGGGGAAAAACCAGCTCAGCAACCAGCTTGTAGAGACCAGCCCAGAGTTCAGCAACCAGCTCAGAGAACAGAGACCAGTTCAGAGCAAAGCAGTGTGAACACAAGTATTGTGGAGATAGTATTGCGAAGTTAAAACTGATTTGTTGTATTGTAAAATACGCTGTTCACAGAGCTCAGAAGTCAGCAATGGTTGCTGCAGCGCATTAATGAAAAGGAGCTTAAAGTCAACAAAGCATGCAAAGCATTCAATGCAAAAGGACACATGGTACAACACTGTCAGAACTTTACGGAAGCCTTTACAACGGCTACACCTTTGTGTCCAACGGATAGAATTGCACAAGGAGCTATATCAAGAGCAGAAGCTAGCAGCAGTAAAGAGGGTATGCACAAGAGCAGAATGAAAACAAAACAGTGAGAGATTTACAAAGAAAAGAAGGGAAGACAACTGAAACGAACCAGACTCTAGAAAATTTTTTTTAAAACATGTGCGTAAAAACATAAACTTCATGTATGGCTCGTTCCCTCTTTAAAACATTTCTAAGTCATTTCTAAAAATACTTTAAGCATAAATAAAGGAATATTTTAAAATGTTAAACATCCATACGGTATAAAATAAATAAAATCAACTGCGAAAAAATACTGAAAATAAGTGTTTTAAACCAACAACCAACTGTATCAACTCAAAAATAACACTTCTGCGGTCAAGGGGTACTGCTGCAACAGGCGCTCAGATGTCTTCACCGCCAGTCGGTGTAAACTCATCAGCAGGGTCATCACCTGCACCATTTAAACCTAGTGAGCCTAGAGGCTCAGCATGCACTATCGTATACCATAACAAAGTACATACTAATAAGATCGCATGCAAACATATACTTGTAATAAAATAACGTTAAAAACATTAATGCGTGCATGATCTTAAAACATTGCTTCCTACATTTCATATCGTACATACGTAATATAAACATACATAAGGCATGGCATAACATAACATGAAAAACGTATGAGTCGTATCAGTGAATGTGAGCGGGCGTGTGACTGATCAGTCGTAATAACCAACGTACGTGGTGGTGTGGTTCACCCGACCTCGAGCCAGGATCCCTATATGTCACATCTCTATGTTGCCACTTCACCATGATATCGACACATGGATCCATAAGCTGCCACTTCACCATGATATCACACATGGATCCATAGCCTCATCATCATACATCAAAACAGGGGATCCCCGGGCCCGACTACCCGGCTAGCTCCCATCATTAAACTTTGCCACATCACTTTAATCCCTCGGGTTTTGTCTTTTAAAAGAACATGCCTTTAACATTCATAAAACATTCATGATGCATGCTTTTTCATAAAATTATGCAAGTTTAAAAGCTTAGCCCGTTAATGTATAATTAATTCTTTTCTTTAAATCATTTACGTACATATCATACTACATATATAATCAATTATACATTCACGGGCTTTTACATTTTTCCTACTTCGATCAAGGGTTGGTTCAGGGGCCCGGCCCACTATAACAGGACTAACATCACTCCAAACTTAGTCGACGAAACGAATGTTCACCCTCTTTAAAATTTTTCTCTATTTTAATTAAATTTTGACTTTAGGAATCAAGACTAATTTTGACCAATTAAAATCATTTTTGACTTCTTAAAAATCGATTAAAATCAATTTTGACCCCAAAAGCCGATTTTGACCAAAAGACCGATTTTGACCAGATTAAATCCAAAAAATCAATTTTGACTTAATTAAAAATCAAAAGACTCCAATTTTGACTAAATACTTAAAAATAAACATAACTATAATTATTTTAAAAGTTTGACCCAAATTTAAAACATCTCGCTAATTTCTTTAAAATTGGACCTTTGACACAACAATTAAAATAACAGGTCCATAATTAAAATAACTTGACCAAATTTTTAAAAACATTTTGAAAACATCTTAAAATATGCTTAAACATCAAATAGAGTGATCCACGAACTTTGACAGCCCCTAAGACTCAAAATCTTAATTTTCATAAAAACGACCCGACGAGGCTCACTACAAGCGACAAAATGGTAAAAATCATTAAAAATATACTTCTTAACCAAATCACTCCCTGTTTCAACCCACATTATCCTAACTCAATATACTAGTCAATAAAACAAACGAAACTCAAAAATGATTCAATATGTGACCAAATCGACGCCCACAATGACACTGCTCATGCACATAATTCAACGAGGACATGTGCTAGCCATAAAAATCATAACTAATTCGTTTCTTGACCAAATCGCCCCCCGTTTGGATGTACGTGACCCTAACTCAATGGGATATTTCCTAACATCAACCTTCATCACACAGACTTCATATAACGACAGACACGACACCAACAACTCTTCTGTCGCGCACAGACGACCAGGCAGGATACATGCTGATCATAAAATTCATAACTAATTCATTTCTTGACCAAATCGCTTCTCGTTTGGACCTACATGATCCTAACTCGATGTAATAACTATCTGGACCACTCTTGGACCAAAACCTAAGCCCCATGAACCGACCATGACCCAAGCATCACAAGAAACGAACCAAAAACGTTTTGAAAATTGTGACATGCATGGATCTCAAACGTTATGCATAGATCTAAACAAATCATATACAATTCATGCAAGTTTTCATTAAAAACAGCTTACTATGGCTTAAATGGTGAGAAAAGGAATAGATATTACATGCCTGGATTGGAGAGAATAGAGATATGCAAGTTACCGACGTTGTAGACGCGAGATCGGAGCACGACCGCCTTTGGATCATCAAAAACTGAAATTTTCGAAGGCCTTGGGGGGAGTGGGATGAAAATTTGAGGGAAAGAGGGAGTGGAGGCAATGTTTAGGGTAGAAGTTGATTAAAGTTGGGATTGAAAAGAATGAATGTGCCAAAAGTGCCCCCTAAGACTTAATTAAGGAATTAAAAAGGATTTTTACATGCTTTGTCAGGCCACGTGCGCTAATACAACAATTATGCGGAAGCATCATAAAAATACGGGCTAAAAATTTTCGAATAAGGGCCTGATCCAATATCATTTCAAAATACATCATACTTAAAATAGAGTTTAATTCAAAACTCAAACTACAACACAACAGGTAATCAAAACAAATCTCAAACTACAGATCCCCCAAACACATAAAGGCACAGGACATACCATGTCTCAATATAAGTATAAAATAGACTGGGACTCAACCAAACGGGGATCTACTAGCTGAAGCTCCACTCTGCCCAGCCAGATTACCTGTAGCTCCTGCAATGGGCAACACAGTCCCAAAAACACAAAGCAGGAGAAGAAATACGAGGTCCAAGTACGAAGAGCACAATAAAAACATAAATCATATCAGACAATGCAAAATATCTATCGTGCGATGCATGAAAGGGGCTACCAAGAATCATCGGTAGGCAAACAGAATAGCACAACGACTCAGCTGTGCAATCTCATCAATCATCATCATCTTGTGATCTTCAGGTACGACGACTCAGCCGACCCATCACAAGGCAATGTGGTATTCAGGCGCAACGACTTAGCTGGCCACCACATCAAATCAACGTTGGACCTTTCAGGCACGACGACTCAGCCGGCCGATCACAACGTGCAAAGGATTCAGCTTTCAAAGGAAATCGGCTCAAGATGTATGCGTGAATGCACAGCAGACTCATGCTTAAATCAACGTATAAAATCACACGCACAAACAGACATGAGCACATATGCAACAGTCAATACAAACATAGAATAGAAATATTCCCAAAGCTGATATCGAAAACTGTTTAATACATAGATCAATTCGTACCTCAAACCTTAACAGATCTTACACAACAGAAGGGCGCGGCAATCAACTCAAGATCACTGCCCAATCAACTCCACGGAAACTCAACAGAAGCTACTAACAAGCTCAAATCCAAAGCTGTCGAAGAACAGAAGAACTACTAGTCCACAATCGCGAAGACTCTCCAGCACTACAGCAACTTCACGTTCCTCAAATCCGGCGACTCCAGTCTCAAAACTGGTACTAATCGAAAGCCCTAGAGAATACGAG
>KV010664.1:7123-18713 GCA_001598015.1 Dorcoceras hygrometricum | reverse complement strand
GGCCATAAACGCGACCTCGGGTAAAGAGTTCTGCCATTGATAACGACCCATCACAAACAACTTGGCACTCTTGTAACTCATAATTAGGGCACCGACAAAAACTTCAAATCCCATCTCTACATACAGGTGGTAGGCTGGTGTTCATGCCAGGTCTGCTAAGCCCACTTGTCAGGCCTCGTGCTCAACACAGAGATAAACCAAACAATAGCGGAAGCAATTAAAATAGTGGCTAAAAATTTTCGCTTTGGCATGAATTAGAAAACATAAGTTAAAATACAATGATATTCAAAATATTGGTTTTACAACGCTCGAAAACCAACTACAACACATACAACACAGCTAACATACAGAGTGACTCCCAATTAAACAAACAGATGAGTCTCTCGCTCAACATATATACAATACACAATAATATGTATCTACTATATATAACTGAGACACTCTAACCACCTCCCAGGCACTACCAGCTGGATCAAATCTATGACAGCTGAGAAACCATGATAACCTGAAAACACACACAGGCAAACAAGACAACCAGCCCCAAAGGGACATGGGGTCAAACCCCAGTACGGAGAGCAACCGAAAAACAAAATTTAGATAGAAACAGATAATATGCAGATGCTATGCATGAGAACAAGGCTACAACCGAAGGCAGGGAGCCAAAGGATCTCAAGATACAGCTCAAAAACGATATCCCATCAACTGGAAGATAGTGGCCATAGGGTGTGTGAGTATATGGGAGCTACCCACTCGTCTCAACACACGGTACCAGATGCACAACAATCACTCAACCTGCTGTTGCCCAGCTCATGAGATGTGGGAGCTACCCACTCCGCTCATAGCGGCTAACAGATCCCAGCAGGGAGATGAGGGACATGGGAGTTACCCGCTCGGCCTCCAACACAAGAATCCTGGTACACATAGATCAACACAACAAGGCACGGCTAAACAAGATCTGAGCTCAACATGAATAATGAGTGTATGCAATGTAACAGCTTTCAATAAACAACACAATAGGAGCAAGCAATAGCAACACAGAAGCATACACAACAGCACACATAAAATCCATGCCAAATCCAGCGCTGTAAAACAAGCTCACATCCGTACCTTAGTTCTGAGCTACAATTACAACAAACAAAGTCCCGAGCAACCAGATCTGAAACCCAACGAGCTACCTGAATGGCAGTACTCAAATGGCCGAAATGCTAAAAGACTACACAAGGAAGCTTCCTTAGCGATCCTTTTCCAGCTAACCCAAATCATGCGAAAGAGGTATAGGAAGAACGGTCTTGGCAAGAGGAGTCCACGCTACCACTATTGCGTCCGTTGGAGCTGTCTACCGCCGACAATCAAAGAAGATAAGGTTCGGTGAACAGTAGCTAGGGTATCACGACAGAGTTGGGTTACGGGAAGAAAATATCTTCTAAGTGTCGGGAAACAATGGTGAGACCAGAGTCAAAGTCCTCTACATAAACAACTTAAGTCTCCCAGATCTGAGGAACAGTAGTCACCGACAATACAGGCTCAGAGCTGATCCCAACTCAGATCTGAGTATCACTCCGGATCTGGACTCTACGCCAAAACAGATTTGGAACTCATCCAAACGACATCGCACCAAGGACCGCTCGCTCGTTAGGACACGTCATCCCGCTAGCCAAATCTGAATCACTAAATGGCGTCGCATCGTGTTCTCAGATCTGACTCACAAAACCCGTCAAATCTGAAATCTCTGAACCGCACCGATCTACCCCAAACTACAAACCGGAACAACAAACCGGACTTGTTCACGTATCACTAACCACGCTCGCAAGTCAGATCTGGTTTCTCCCAAAACGATGTCGCATCGTTACCCGCGAGCACCTCCAACACGCGTAACCAAAATAGCGCGCGACCACCAAATTTCACCACCGAATCTGAATACAACCAACCAATACTAACTAGCACCCAAATCTGATCACTTTCCAGCGGAAATATCCAACATTCCAGAGCTGTTTCCGATGCAAGTTCTGACCCGATTACTTCACCAAGCATACCATCTCAAAGCTGTTCCATCCCAGATCTGTTCAAGTCAAATCTGGTCTATGCTAAACCCGATTAATCAACTCAATTAATCCAATAAACTTTCGGGTCTCACATTCCTCCCCCACTGAAAATTAGATTTCGTCCTAGAAATCAAACAACAACTCCAGATCTGAACCAAAACCCTCAACAGAAACCAACACTGGAAGAATCCTGCTACGCACAAAACAAACATCAGCTCTCCAACACACAACGAGAGGCTACTAACCAAGAGTTCAAGATAACTGGAACAAACAACACAAACAAAACTATATACTGGAAACAAATGCAACATCTATTCAAACAGATGCGGCCACTGTCAGGCCTCGTGCTCTAAACAGAGTAAAATCATACCAACACATGCGTAAGCTATCAAAAAGCGGTAAAATTTTTGCTTTTGGCCTGACGGTTTAAAAAAATATAATTTAAAATAACATGATACTCAAAATAGAAACCCAGTTTGCGAAAATCACAACAACAATAACAGTATAGCATACAACCACCAGAATATGTATCAGAATCCAACTACTGGATACAATAACGAAGCACAGGGCATCCCCCTGGCTAACTGATACATATATATATATATAAATATGCTATACGCAACTGGGACACGCTAACCACCTCCTGGGGCACCACCAGCTGGGTTAAAACCACGACCAGCTGTAAAACCTGGGTTCCCTGAAAACAACACAAACAAGGAAACAAACCAAGCCCCAGAGGGACATGGGGTCAAACCCCAGTACGGAGAGCAACAGAAATAGCTAAAGGAATGCATAAGATAAAATGAGATGCTATGCATGAGACACCGAATAACAACAGAAGGCTCGACCAACAAGGGAGCTAAGGAACTCAAGCACAGCTCCAAGAATCTACAACAACAGTGGCCACGGGGTGTGTTCAAAGTGTGGTAATGAGCCACTCGCCGTGATACAACACCCGAATACCAGATGCATCAAACAAATCAACCTGCCGTTGCCTCGCCCATGAACTGTGGTAGTTAACCACTCGGTTCATGGTGGCTAACGATCCCAGCAGAGAGATGAGAGTGAGGTATTGCCGCTCGCCATCGCATCCTGGTAAGAATCAACAATAGCAATACAAGATACAAGGCTGCAAAATATGATACACAAGGGATCTGAAATATGCGTGAACAAATGCGTGTATGAAATTCACATGAAACAGCTAGCATAAACACCAATGCTCAGCAAGCAATACACAGATAGGTTCACCGAAACATCCCAGCAGCCACGCATAATATCTCACGCCAATCCCAAGCTACATCAAGCTCAGATCCGTACCTTATACTTTTGTGCAACAATTACTACAAAACAGGCCCGAGAGATCTGGATAGAAACCTGCTCAATACACAACACACAGATCTCAAAAGCTGCACAGAAACTCACGGCCAATTACAGAAGCTCACGGCTGGGAGCCACGCTCAACCAACGCAATTACTACCAAAAAACTTACTGGAAGCTTAAACCAAGGTTAGGAACAAGATCTCATCATAAAGGAACGAAGTTCTACCTGCACTACAAAAAGCACAATCGGGCAGCAACTTCGCGTTCCTCAACTAGCCAACCACAGCCTCCAAAAGTGGTAGGGAATGATCGAGCTTCGCAAGAGGAGTCCAACGCTACCTCGAACTTATCAAACAACGGCCGGAAACGATGGGAATTGCCGGAGAAAAGTTACGGTGAACAGTAACCTAGGGTTCGAAGCAAAAAACACAATCGGGGAAAATATTCTAAGTATGGGATCTGATATCTCAAATCGAAGACCACTTCGACGTCATCCAGTCGCTAGCTCTCGCGCAATACCAGCTGCAAGCTACAGTAACCTCCACCAGCTGCAAGCTACAGTAGCGAACAAATCTCTCGCAGCTGGGCAACCAGTCGCAACACCCAAACGACGACGTTTCCTTCTCGCGCTACAGGAATGTTGACCCGCGTTGACATCTGCTTCGACTGGACAACCAGCAGGCATGCACGCGACCAGATCTCACACTAGCGATACACCAAAACGACGTCGCTCCAACTTATTCAAACGACACCGTATCCAACCTGATACAAAATACGCTAAACCAGCGACTGGTATTTCAAGCGCTACCAGATCTCTCCAATACGACGGCATTTCACTATGCAACCAGCTTTCACCAAAAACCAGCTTTCAAACCCAAAAACATGACAACTTCCAGAATTGCTCTAGGTGAGGAATTCGACCCAAAAAACAACTTAAACATTCAAACAGAGATCTCAAGCCACCAAGAATCTCTAAACACCGATACATTCCAACAATTAAATCTTGATTATAAATCCAAGTCTCACATCGCGTTGTATTTTCTCTTCCAGCTCCCACGTAGCTTCTTCTCTACCATGTTTGCTCCACCGGACCATCACTAAAGGAATGGTCTTGTTCCTCAGCTGTTTCTCTTTTCTGTCCAAGATCTGTAAGGGATACTCAACATAGCTCAAAGTCCGATCTAGCTCCACCTCGTCAGTTCTTAGCACATGCGAAGGATCTAGCTCATACTTCCTCAACATAGACACATGAAACACATCACGTAATGAGGACAGATATGGCGGAAACAACAGCCGATAAGCCAAAGGTCCGATCCTCTCAACAATCTCTTATGGTCCAACATAACAAGGTGCTAATATTCCCTTGAGACCAAATCTTATAACACTGCGGAAAGGAGAAACTTTTAGGAACACCAGATCACCAACCTGAAATTGCAAAGGCCTACGCCTCTTGTTCGCATAGCTGGCTTGGCGATCTTGCGCAGCTTTCATACGTTGTCTAATAAGATCCACTTGATCTCTCATCTGCTGCACAAATTCTGGAGAAGACAACTGCTTCTCCCCCACTTCTTCCCAACATATAGGTGATCTGCACTTCCTACCTTACAATGCTTCAAATGGTGCCATACCAATCGTGACCTGGTAGCTGTTGTTATAAGAAAATTCAACCAATGACAACGAATCTTGCCAGCTAAACTCTTCCAAAACCTGGAAGTAAACCTCGGATCATGATCTGAAACAATAGTCACAGGCACACCATGCAATCGCACCACAAAATCATGTACAGCTTCGCCATCTTCTTCAAATAATACGTCATATTGTAGGGAATGAAGTGAGCAGACTTCGACAATCTATCAATAACAACCCACACAACATCACAACCTCTGCTAGAACAAGGCAAGTGGGTCACAAAATCCATTGCTATGTGCTTCCAATTCCATTGGGGCACCTCCAAACTCTACAATAGACCACCAGGTCTCATCCTCTCGGCCTTAACTTGCTGTCAGTTTAAAAAACGCGCTACAAAATCAGCAACATAACTCTTCAAACCTGACAAGCAATAATGCTTCTTCAAGGCATGGTACATCTTCCTTGCACCTGGATGAACACTGTGTCTACTACAGTGCGCTTCTCTCAAGATCTCCTCCTTCAAGTCAATCAGATTTGGCACTACCCACCTGCCATGAAATCTCAAACAACCATCAGATGAGACAGAAAAATCTTCCAACTGTCCATTCCGAGCTTTCCACTTCAGCTCATGGATGTATGGATCTGTTCTTTGAGCTGCTCTAATATTAGCAACAATCTGTGGCTCAACATGGAAAGAAGACACCACAACATAATCCTCACCTGGATAAAAAACGCCAACCAGTAGTGCTTAGATGCTCATGGACCTTTGAAATCTGCAACGAAGCCAGCATCGCCACTTGAGCCTTCCTGCTCAATGCATCAGCAACTACATTCACTTTCCCAGGCTGATATTGGATCTCACAATCAAAATCCTTAAGCAGCTCCATCCATCTACGCTGTCTCATGTTCAAATCTGACTGAGAGAAGAGATACTGAAGGCTCTTGTGGTCTGTATACACCACAAACTGCTCGCCATCCAGATAGGGGCGCCAAATCTTCAAGGCAAATACCACTGCTGCCAACTCCAAATCATGAACTGGGTAACGAGTCTCATGCAACTGACGAGAAGCATACGCAATGATTCAACCATTATGCATCAACACACAACCCAATCCATTGAGCGAAGCATCCGAACAAACCACAAAACCACCTCATCCTGAAGGCAAAGCTAACACAGACGCTGAAGTTAGCTTCTCTTTGAGCAATTGGAAGCTGTTCTCACACTGCTCAGTCCAAACAAATCTCTTGTCTTTCTGGGTCAACTGTATCATAGGCTTAGCTATACTAGAGAATCCCTCTATAAAGCGACGATAATAGCTAGCCAAACCCAAGAAACTAAGAATCTCAGAAACATTCCTGGGATGAACTGGGTAACGAGTCTCATGCAACTGACGAGAAGCATACGCAACCATTCTGCATCAACACACAACCCAATCCATTGAGCGAAGCATCCGAACAAACCACAAAACCACCTCATCCTGAAGGCAAAGCTAACACAGACGCTGAATTTAGCTTCTCTTTGAGCAATTGGAAGCTGTTCTCACACTGCTCAGTCCAAACAAATCTCTTGTCTTTTTGGGTCAACTGTATCATAGGCTTAGCTATACTAGAGAATCCCTCTATAAAGCGACGATAATAGCTAGCCAAACCCAAGAAACTAAGAATCTCAGAAACATTCCTGGGACGCTCCCAGTTAACAACAGCCTCTACCTTATTGGGATCCACAGAAATACCTTCAGCTGAAATGACATGACCCAGAAACACAACTCTGTCCACTAAAACTCGCACTTGGAAAACTTAGCATACAGCTGCGAGTCTCGAAGCGTCTAGAGAACCAGTCTCAAATGCTCTTTGTGCTGCATCAGAGTCTTCGAGTACACCAAAATTTCATCGATAAACACAATCACGAACTGATCGATGAACTCTCGAAAGACTCGGTTCATCAGGTCCATGAAAATAGCAGGGGCATTCGTCAAACCAAAAGGCATAACCAAAAAATCATAATGCTCGTACCTCGTATGAAATGCATTTTTCGCAAAATCTTGCTCCCGAATACGCAACTGATGGTACCCCAAATGCAGATCAATCTTTGAATACACGGCTGTACCCTAGAACTGGTAAAAAAAATCATCGATCCTCGAAAAAGGATATTTATTCTTCATGGTTGCTTTATTCAGTTGCCGGAAGTCAATGCACATCCTCATCGAACCATCCTTCTTCTTTACAAACAGGATAGGCGCTCACCACGGGGACATACTCGGCCTAATGAAACCCTTCTCCAGCAAGTCGCTAAGCTGTACCTTAAGCTCTCTCAACTCAGCTGGCGCTAAACGATATGGGGCTCGCGAGATCGGAGCTGTACCAGGTACCAACTCAATGCTAAAGTCGATCTCCCTTCTCGGAGGAAAACCAGGAATCTCCTCAAACACATCGGGGAAATCACAAGCAACCGGGATATCACGAATCTCTACGCACAAAGAAAAGGATGCATCTAATGTGTAGATCATAAATCCTATGCTCTCCAACGACAACATGCTAACATCTCCATCGCAGAGACTAAGGGAATCTTCAACTGGGAATCGTGGCCATAGAAATTCCATTTCTCACCAGACTGAGGCCTAAAACGCACAATGCCATGGAAACAATCCACAATGGCCCTATAGCTAGACAACACGTCCATTCCCACTATGTAATCTAAATCCCACATCACTAGCCTGATCAGATTCGCTAACAACACGTTCTCACCAAACTTCGTTAAGAAGTTTGGGAAATACTTGAGAAGATCCTACAACCCTTCTACTCCTTCTAATAATGTCCATAAAAATGATAAAGTTACAACTGGTATGAACTGTTTTAATTGTGGATGTCCAGGGCACTTTGCAGCTGATTGAAACAGGCCAAAGAAGGAGGATAGATACAAAAGAGATGAAAAGAAGGAGGATCGATACAGAAGGGATGAGAATACAGATGAAAGATACAAAGAAAGACCAAAATATAGGAGGATGAGGACAAGAGGTGATAAAAGACCCAGCCGCAAGAATGATAGCAAAGTACTGGTTGCTGAGGAAAGCAACAGGAACTGGGCTGATACCGATTCAGATTCCTCATCCAGCAGTTCCTCATCCAGCGATAGTGAACATGAGGAAGTTCACTGTCTCATGGCTGATCAAACTTCAGATGACGAGGTATTTGACTTTTCCAACATTGAATTTACACGAGAAGACCTTGTCAGTGCACTTAATGATATGGTCAAAAAGTACATGAAGCTTTCTCACACATTCGAGGAAGTTAAAGCTGAAAACACTGATTTGAAAAAATAGTTTAGTAGAACCAAGTACTGTTGAAGTTGGTTAAGCTGACAGTTTACAAATAGAGTTGAATAAGCTGAAGGCTGAGAATGAATTGTTGAGATCAAAGTCCTGTGAGCTCAAGTCTGAAATTGAAAAATTAAATTCGATAATGAGCTCCTGGACCCAGTCCTCTATCTCTCTAGACAAGCTGTGTGATATTCAGAAGCCAGCGAATGATAGAACTGGCTTAGGTTTCTGGTGAAAGCAGCTCTGGAGAGACTTGTACTCAATCAAATCTAGCACATGACAAGTTCAAAAAGATGAGCTTTGTCAAAGCTAGTGTGATACATGATCCATGCGAGTCGGTACGGCATGATGACAGATCTCGGAGCTATTAAATAGGAAAGGAAAAGCTGGTATTGGCTATGACAGACCCGAGAGTTCTAAGTCTGGTTGGCTAAAGAACACTCGACAAGGAAAAGGCGAAAGCTGGATCCAAGTCATTTGTTCAGAACCAACAAAGACGTGGCTCTAAGAAGGTTAAGTCTGAATGGAAAAAGGTTAGGCCTCATAGAGATCTGAATGGTCAAAATACCAAACCAAAGCTCAACAGATCTCACAGTACATATGCACAGACCCTTATGGACTATCATAGTGGGAAAGCTGTCAAAGTAATTCAAGTATGGGTCCCGAAAGGGGTAATCCTATCTGGACCCAAGTAAAATTGGGTACCAAAATCTGTTTTTTTTATGATTGCAGGATAACAGGTACAAAGCTGCTGATGAATCAACCATATGGTACCTGGACAGCGGCTGTGCAAGACATATGACTGGAAACCAAAAGCTGCTAACAGATGTGACACCTCACATGAGCAAAAATAGTCTTTGGTGACAATGCTCATGATAACACTGTGGGTAAGGGTAAGCTTATCCACGGCACCATTTCTATATCAGATGTCTTAGTTGTTGATAACTTGCGTTACAATTTGATTAGCATCAGTAAGCTATGTGACAAGGGTTACATAGTTAATTTTCAACAGCACACATGCACAGTTCAGAGTCTAGAAGGACTGACTGTATTGGTAGATAAAAGGTCGGGGAATACCTACATTATCAATTGATCAGAACCCATGGGATCTAAACAAATTTGCTTAGCAGCCAACTCTTCCAAGAGCTGGTTGTGGCATCAGCGAATGAACCATCTAAACTTTAAAACTCTTGCTCATTTGAGTCAGCATGAAATGGTTTCTGGTCTGCCCAAAATTAATTTTTCAAAGGACAAGATCTGTGCCGCATGTCAGCTTGGCAAACAAATCAAATCTACTTTTAAAAATAAAGGCGGTAAACGTTCTTCCCGAAGCTTAGAGCTTTTACATATGGATCCTTTTGTTCCTATTCCCGTAACTATCTTAGGGGGAACGAACTACACCCTAGTTGTTATTGATTATTTTATAAAATTTACTTGGGTGTTGTTTTTAAAGGCAAAATATGATACCGCTGACCAGCTGATACGCCTTTTAAAACGTTTGCAAAATGACAGATCTTGTACAGTCAACAGGATAAGAAGTGATCATGGTACTGAATTTTTAAATCATAAATTAACTTCTTATCGAGAAGACATTGGGATAAAGCATGAGCTTTCAGCAGCTAGAACTCCTCAGCAGAACGGGCTTGCTGAGAGGAGAAATCGTACTTTAAAAGAAGCTGCTAGATCTATGATTGCTTATTCTGGTATTTCACAAAAATTCTGGGTATAAGCAGTTAACACAGCTTGCTACACTCAGAATAGATCTATGATTAATAAGTTGCACGGTAAAACCCCATATGAGATCTAGAGTGGCAAGAAACCTGATATTTCATATTTCAGGGTGTTTGGGTGTCGATGTTTCATTCATAATAATGGCAAAAAGCACCTAACAGCTTTTGATGCAAAATCTGATGCAGATATCTTCCTAGGCTATTCAGCAGTGAGCAAGGCTTATCGAGTATTCAACAATAGAAGTCTAACTGTTGTAGAGTCAGCACACGTTGTCTTTGATGAGACAAGTTTTAGATCCAATTCAGCTGCGAGCCTTAACGACTTATGTACACGTCTAGAATCATCCAGCATTGATGACTCAGATGATGATGTGGCACCACATAGACATTTAGCAGAGATGGAACCAGCACTGGACACACCGCGCAACAATGCACAACAAGATCTGACAGGTAATCCAAATCCAGTAGTCATCGATTTGACTAACGTTGACGCAAAGCATGATCAGATCTCTCCAAGTGTGCCTGCTGCTGAAGCTGAAGTGACGAATGCACAAGATGTTGCTCAAACAGATGCTGATCAAAAAGATGTTGCACAAACAGATCTTGCCACACATAGACCAACATCTGACGCACCAGTTGCGAATACTTCACATCATTTGGCATCTAGACCAACATCTGAAGCACAAGCCAGCAACGCAAATCATCTATTGGTGTTAGAAAATCCAGAAGTGACTATCCAGCAAGAAATCCAAGCAGAACACGGAGCAAATCCAATTGGAATTGTTCTTCGGTGGAATAGAAATCATCCACTTGAGCAGGTCATAGGTAACATCGAATCTCCTATTCGCACACGAAGCCAGCTATTGCATGATCATTTTGATTCAGCTTTCATCTCACATATAGAACCTAAGCAAATAGATGAAGCCTTAGCAGACCCAAGCTGGGTAGAAGCTATGCAGGAGGAATTAAATCAGTTTAAGAGAAATAACGTATGGCAACTTGTATCTAGACCTTCAAATCATTCAGTTATAGGAACACGATGGGTCTTTAGGAACAAACTGAATGAAGATGGAATAGTAACGAGAAATAAAGCTAGACTGGTAGCTCAGGGATTTAGGCAAATGGAAGGAATATATTTTGATGAAACATTTGTTGGGGAACCACGGCGGATCCGGATCACGCCTCCCGGTGAGGCAGCGTAAGAACAAAAACAATACCGGGAGACGATCAATACGATAAAAACAAACATGCTATGACATTCATAGGGCGTTTAAGATTGCTACCTTGCTGGCAACTCGTGCCTGGCTCCGACCAGTTTCTCGAGGAAACCGGCACTTCACGGTAGATTGCGGTAGACTACGTCAATCAGGTCCACGACCGGAGACGGGATTCCTTCGTCAGCGTTTAAGATTGCTACCTTGCTGGCAACTCGTGCCTGGCTTCGACCAGTTTCTCGAGGAAACCGGCACTTCACGGTAGATTGCGGTAGACTACGTCAATCAGGTCCATGACCGGAGACGGGATTCCTTCGTCAGCCTGCACTAGAAGGCCT
>KV010663.1:243021-272383 GCA_001598015.1 Dorcoceras hygrometricum | reverse complement strand
GCCCAATGATCGCACACTGCTTGCGCAACCGGTCGACCATCGTGCTTCGAGTGGCGCAACACCTTTGCACGGAGGGGCAGCAAATCATGCGACGATCGTGCGGGACTGCAGCGCCAATTGATCGGTGATTAGGCACGGCCGTGCGCGCCCGCTCGCGCATCATGGCGCAGCCATCAATCGCATCCATCGCGTGACGCCGCGCGCCATCGCGTGCTTGTGTGTGCGCCGCCGCAAGCGGCGGTGGTGAGGCCGAGAGTTTGATTTTTCGATCGACTCCAAATCTGAAATTCAATAAGTTAGATACAATAAGGCAATTCATATTGATCAGATCCGGGAAACACTGGCTCTGATACCACTGTTGGGGATCCGGATCCGCCCCCCGGCAAGGCAGCGGAAGAACAATCAAATGAAAACCGGGAGGCGATCAATACGAGAACAACAATTCATAATTGTCATACATAGGGCGTTTAAACGGATTACCTCGCTAGCACTTGTGCCTGGCTCCAACCGGTATTACAATAATCCGGCTCTTCTCGGTAGATTGCGGTAGTTTTCGCCAATCCGGTCCACGACCAGATCTGAGACTCCTTCGTCAGGCTGCACTAGAAGCACTGAAGAGATCTGCACGAACGAATACTCCTCGAAAAACTAGGCCGGAACGGTTTCCGGCGAAGTGGCGGCGGCGGCGAGCGGCGGCGGGCGGCGCACAGCGACTATTAGATGTGTTTCATGATAGCCGTCATACCCACTATCACATCTAACATACGCTTAAGTGCATTCTAGGTCTTTACTCAACGTACTTGTAAATCATTACACACATAATGAAAGTAAAGAATGCCATATAAAAGAATGTGAATATCATATATAAAGATTGTTTGTACAAGAGTCTATAAAACCCACACGCCACAAGTTGGCTAGTTGGGCATCTACTCTAACACTGGAAACACGTTTGGAAATTCATTCACTACTTCAACATCTATCAACTGATTTTTATTATCTTATTGATAACGCACAAACCAAAAATTCTTGATATCCCTTCCTCAGATAGCTCTAGGCTTTCAGAGCTGATATCATCTTATGGGTTCTATCGATTCTATCAGCTTGGAACAAAAATGGGTTTCTGCTGGATGGTTTAACTTCTATGGTTCTTTGTTTAAAATTTATAACTACTCCATTCTTAGTTAACCAATTCATTCGCAAATTAAATCAAACTCAAGCATGGGTCATACTATCAAATCTGTATACACGAAATACCTTTCCAATTTAAGCTCTATGTTGCGAAAAATACTATTTGTTACAAAGCCTTCTCCTGATGGTACGTTAACGTAATAACCTATCGATAATAATTCAGGTTGGATAGAAAATTTCTTAACAAAAGCTTCTGATATAAAAGAATGGGTTGCACCAGAATCTAACAAAGCTACAATAGGCATGCTAGCGATAACAATTTTACATGTAACTACCGTAGAGTCTGATTTAGCCTGATCTACTGTCATCACATAGGATCTACTGGTAACGAGTTGTTTCAACTGCTGACAATTCCTAGAGATGTCGCCTGGATTACCACATTTGTAACACACGTTCTGTCCAGCTCGGCACTGACCAGTATGGTTCCTTTGGCAAAACTGTACAATTGTTCGGTTATCAATCCTGCGTTGATTGGTTGAGGCTGTAGAGGTCTTTGTCCCTGAGACCTCTGCTAGTTGTTGTTGGGTCACTTGTCTTGCCTCTGGTACTTATGTTGAAAGGCTTGACATTTCAATTTACGTTTTCCATCAATCTCCTTCAAATCTTGCTCAGCTCGCAGGCTTTGTTAAATGTTGCCCTGAAATCTGATGGTTCAGCTTGCCTAACGTCATGTTTCAACATGGGTCATAATCAATCAACAAAGTGACAGAGTCTCCTCCGCATCTCTTCCTATCATAGGAACAAAGTAACAACCTCTTTCAAATTTTCGGATATAATCCCGCACTGGCATACTCCCTTGTTTCAGAGTTAAAAACCCCTCTTCAGTTCAGACCTCACATCAACTGTGAAATATTGGTCATAGAACACCTTCTTGAATTCTTCCTAGGTGTTCATAGCCAGGTCTACTGTCAATTTGGCTCCTTCCCACCGTATCATGGCATCTCCTCTCAGCATATAGATAGCACACCTAGGTCTATCCTGGTTAGATAAGTGCAGATAATCAAAAATAACTTCCAGAGATTTGATCCACCTTTCAGCTATTAGTGGATCAGTTGTACCAGAAAACTCTGGTGGACGTTAACGTCTAAACTGCTATTGAGGATCCTCGTGACTAGACTTTCGTCCAGTTTATAGGTGTCAGGCGCGGTGCTCTAATACATAGATTAGATACTCAAGTAAGAACAATTACGCGGAAGCATTAAGATTTGGGATTAAAAATTTTTTGAATTGGGCCTGATCCAAAATATAATTCAAAATAAGTTCATAATCAAAATAAGGATTTAAACTCAAATCCAACAATAACAGAAACAGGCAACAAGTATCAAATACAGATCCCCTCAAATACTGTAGGCACGGGACATCCCCTGGCTCAATATATCAATACATAGGATTAATAACTGGGACTCAAAACGGGGATCTACCAGCTGACGCTCCACTCTGTCCAGCTGGATACCTGAAGAACCTGAAAAGGCCAACACAGATCAAAGCAGCCCAGAAACAGGGAAAATAAACGAGGTCAAACCTCAGTACGAAGAGCACTCATAAAACAGCAGTTCATAAAACATGCAATATTTCAAGTCATGATATGCATGAGGGTACCAAAGAACATCGGTAATCAAGGCCAACAACTCAGCTGGAAATTCAGATCTCAATGGAGCCTCAACACCACGCACAGCCAATCAGCCGATGGAAATCATCGATCCGTGATCTTCAAGTGCGACAATCTGCCGACCATCATAGTTCAGTGGTCTTCAGGCACAACAACTCAGCTGGCCACCACCTCGATGATAGCATTGGACCTTTCAGGCACGACAACTCAGTCGGCCGATCGCAACGCTAGCTCAATTCTGGCATAAAATTCAGACTCAATATGTATGCGTGTATGCCAGTCAATATCAATTCACTAACATACATAATTCATACGCAAACAGAACAGATAATAAAATCACAGTTAAGCCAAATTTGTTCACGTAAACACTCAGTCATAGCATTCTCAACACACTGGAAATATTCTCATGCTTATGCCAAAGCTGTTTAAATAAGCTCAAATCCGTACCTCAAAACAGCTTCTACCTCAATAGATTTCACTTAGGCTCAGCACCAATAGCCCGCTAAATCCTTCTGCCTCACCAGCTCACGGAGAAACACAACAGGAACTGCTCGAAATCTCAAATTTGTCAAGATATCTCACAATTCAGCTTAAATCTAAGCTCATACAGCTTACAGCCTAAAGCCGCGTAGCCTAAAATAGCTACCTCAACTCTACAGATCACTATCCAGCCCTAAATCGAAGCTTAGATCAGTAATAAATCACTTACCCAAAGCTGCCAAAGAATGGAAGAACTATCGGCCAACAATCGCGAAGATATTCGAACTCTGCAACTACTTCGCGCTCCCTCAACACGTCGATCTAAAGCTCCAAACTGGTATCAATTGAAATATCTAAGGAAGACGAGATCAGCGCCACCAATCTTTCTCCAAAAGGTGGCGTAAATCAACAGCAATCGACGGAGAAAAGGGTTCGAATGAACAGTAAGGCTTCGCGAAGCTCTCGGGAAGAAGATAAGGAATATCGGGTTCGAAATCGACTAAGTGTTGCTTGACACTTATATTTAAATCTCCCAGTCAAAGCTACAGTGAACGTCAATCACTCAAATTTGAACGCTACCTCAGATCTGGGCGCCATATCAAATCTTAGCGCTAACTCGGATCTGACTCTACTATGCTATCCTTGCGTGCAATCACCAAACGACGTCGCTTAGGAGTCCCGCTCCAAACAAACAGATCTCATAACAAAGGCTCGCTCGCTCATGCAGATTTGGTCAAATCTGAAATCATTAAACCGAACCGATCTACACCAACTCACGAATCGGACCGGTCCACACAGTACCGTTGACCAACACTTGACTTCCCCAAATAGACACGCACATCTGCTCACTCCCACTGAACAGATTTCACTCAACCAATGTCAAATCTGGTAACTCGATACGACGTCGCATTACCTCCAACTCTAGATTCCACTACTCAAAATCTCCAGAACATCTCAATTCTGATATCTTCCGATACCAATCCCCGACAACACTCAACTCAAGCGCAATATACCAAAACAGATCATACCCGAAGACGATCTTCCCAAATCCTCTTGCACCACTCGGATCTGTTCCAAGCCACCCGATAGCGACCAACAGTCCACATCTGATCTGTTCTACCTCAAATCTGAAAATCCAAAAATTACCAACAGAAAAACCAATTTCTTCAAATCTGAAAACCCGATGGTTAACATCTCCCTTGGTTAATCCTTGTCTAGTTCTGATTATTTTCATTAACCACCAATTAATGAATTTCTAGCCCTCACACTCTCCCCCACTAGAAACAGATTCCGTCGTCGAAATCAACTTACAGCAACAGATCAGAATCACAGAAAACACCAAAAATTCACCAAAACTAAGACAAACAATCTGCCTAGCATGACTCAATGCTTAACAGAACCACAAATCATGAGCACAAAACAACTCAAAGCACGAATCAACAAGTCAGAAGGTTTACCTTGAAATCTACTGTCATCGCTCAAACAGATGAGGCCACTCCTGTCTCATCTTTTCTTCAACTTCCCAGGTAGCTTTTTCCCTGCCATGCTTACTCCATTGGACCATCACCAACGGAATAGTCTTGTTCCTCAGCTGCTTCTCCTTCCTATCCCAAATTTGCACTGGATATTCAACATAGCTCAAGGTATAATCCAGCTCAACTTCATCAGTCCTCAGCACATGGGACGGATCTGGCTCATATTTCCTCAACATTGACACATGAAACATATCATGCATCGCTGCTAACTCATCAGACAGCTGCAATCTATAAGCCGAAGACCCAATCCTCTCAACAATCTCAAAGGGACCAACGAATCTAGGAGCTAATTTACCCTTAACTCTGAATCTCATCACGCTCTTGAAAGGAGAAACTTTCAGAAATACTCGATCTCCAACTTCAAACTCCAAAGGCCTGTACCTTTTGTTCGCATAACTTGCATGACGATCTTGTGCAGCTTTCATTCTACTCCGAATCAACTTAATCTGATCTTTCATATGCTGCACAAATTCAGGAGTAGACAACTATTTCTCACCAATCTCTTCCCAACAGATCGGTGATCTACACTTTCGACCATACAAAGCTTCGAATGGTGCCATCCCAATAGTCACTTGGTAGCTATTGTTATAAGAAAATTCAGCCAAGGACAACGAATCCTGCCAGCCACCACTGAAATCCAACACAACAGCTCGCAGCATGTCTTCTAAAATCATATTTGTCCTCTCGGATTGGCCATATGTCTGAGGGTGATAAGCTGTAGTCATAGCCAATCTTGAACCCATCGCTGCCTCCATGATCTTCCAAAATCGAGAAGTAAATCTTGTATCTCTTTCAGACACTATCAAAACTGGAACTCCATGCAATCTAACCACATGGTCAATGTACAGTCTCGCCATCTTCTTCATCGAACATCTCACATCATAGGGAATGAAATGGGCTGACTTCGAAAACCTGCAATCACCACCCAAATCGCATCACATCTCCTATTCGATCGAGGTAAGTGAGTCACAAAATCCATGGCGATGTGCTCCCAATTCCATTGAGGCATTTATAAACTCTGTAGCAATCCACCAGGTCTCATTCTCTTGACCTTGACCTATTGGAAATTCAGACATCGAGCTACAAATCCAGAAATATCATTTCTCATACCTTCCCACCAGTAGTGAGACTTCAGGGCATGATACATCTTCTTCTCGCCCGGATGCACACTGTAACGACTACAATGGGCCTCGTTCAAGATGGTTTCCTTCAGATCAATCAAATTCGGAACAACCAATCTTCCACAAAATCTCAAGCATCCATCAGAAGCAACAGAAAAATCCTCCGACTGACCATTCTGGGCCTTAATCTTCAACTCATGAATATACGGGTCAGTCCTCTATGCTGCTCTAATGTCTGCAACAATCTGTGGTTCCACCTGAAAAGAAGAAACCACGAAGTACTGATCATCTTGCTGAAAACGCCATCCAGAAGTCCCCAAATCCTCAAGGAATTTGGATATACTCATCGACGTCAACTTCGCAGACTGGGCTTTCCTACTAAAAGCATCGGCCACTAAGTTCATCCGCTCAGGCTGATACTGAATCTCACAGTCAAAATCTTTGAGCAACTCCATCCAACGACGTTGCCTCATATTCAGATCTGACTGAGTGAAGATATACTTCAAACTCCGGTGGTCCGTGTACACCACAAATTGCTCACCATACAACTAATGACGCCAAATCTTCAATGTAAAAACAATGGGAGCCAACTCTAGATCATTAACGTGGTATCTCGTCTCATGGGGCTTCAACTGTCGAGACACATAAGCTATCACACGCCCGTTCTGCATCAATACACAACCCAAACCACTCAGAGAAGCATCGGAGTAGACAATGAAACCTCCAGAACCCGAAGGCAAAGCCAATATAGGAGCAGTAGTCAACTTCTCCTTAAGCAACTGAAAACTCGACTCACACTCTTCTGTCCAAACAAATTTCCTATCCTTCTGGGTCAACTGAGTCATCGGTCTGGCTATCGAAGAAAACTTCTCGATGAAACGTCTATAGTAGCCAGTCAAACCCAAGAAACTACGGATCTCAGAAACGTTCCTAGGTCACTCCCAGTTAAGAAATGCTTCGACCTTACTCGGATCCACCAAAATACCTTGTGCTGAAATGAAATGACCCAAAAAGATAACCTTATCCAACCAAAATTCACACTTGCTGAATTTCACATAAAGCTGTGAGTCTCTCAGTTTCTGCAACACCAGTCTCAAGTGCTCATTATGCTCTCTGTAGCTCCTCTAGTACACAAGAATGTCATCTATGAAGACAATCATGAAACAATCAATATACTCGCCAAAGATGCGATTCATCAAATCCATGAAGATAGCTGGAGCATTCGTCAATCCGAATGGCATCACCAGAAACTCATAATGCCCATATCTAGTCCTGAACGCCGTATTTGACACATCAGCGTCTCTAATCCGCAGCTGATGATAACCAGATCGTAGATTAGTACACAAGAATGTACATCATGAAGACAATCATGAAACAATCAATATACTCGCCAAAGATGCGATTCATCAAATCCATGAAGATAGCTGGAGCATTCGTCAATCCGAATGGCATCACCAGAAACTCATAATGCCCATATCTAGTCCTGAACTCCGTATTTGACACATCAGCGTCTCTAATCCGCAGCTGATGATAACCAGATCGTAGATCAATCTTAGACTACACTGCCGATCCCTGCAGCTGATAAAAAAAGTCATCAATCCTTGGCAAAGGATACTTGTTCTTAATCGTCGCTTTATTTAGCTGCCAAAAATCCACACACATCCTCATAGATCCATCCTTATTCTTTATAAAAAGAATCGGGCTTTCCAAGGAGACATACTCGATCTGATGAAGCCTTTCTCCAAAAGATCACGCAACTGATCCTTAAGTTCCTTCAGCTCAGCTGGCGCCAACCGATACGGAGCTCTAGAAATCGGAGATGTTCCTGGCACCAACTCTATGCTGAAGTCAATCTCTCTTTTCGGAAGGAATCCAGGAATCTCATCCAATAAAACATCTGGGAACTCTCGAGCGATAGGGACATCACTCAATACTATCCTCGAATCTCGGGAAACAACCAAGGCATAGATCATAAACCCTGAATTCTCTAGCTAGAACAAGATAAACATATCCATGGTAGACACTAATGGGACCTTCGATCGCGAATCAGCACCATAGAAATCCCATTTCTCTCCAAATCAAGGTCTAAATCTGACCACACCATGGAAACAATCAACAGTCGCTCTATAATCCGACAACACATCCATACCCAAGATGCAGTAAAAATCTCTAATCTCCAGAGAAATCAATTTAGTCACCAACACATTCTCATCAAATCTAATCACACAATCCAAAACCACCTCACGGGACAACAAACTCACGCCAGCAGGGGTAGATACAGATACAACATCACACAGTGGGGAAGAACTCAACCAACACTCATACACAAACAAATCAGATATAAAGGAGTGTGATGCTCCAGTATCAAACAAAACTCGTGCAGGAAAATCAAAGATAGTACAAGTACCTGCAATCACTCCCCCAGGCATCTCATCAACTTGCTCTCTCGTCAAGGCATTCACCTGAGCTTCCAGCGGTCCCGGAAACTGAGGTCTCAAAGATCCTCCATGTTGGGGAACCACGGCGGATCCGGATCACGCCTCCCGGCGCGGCAGCGGAAGAACAAAATTTTGGCCGAGAGACGATCAATACAATTCAAAAACAAACACAATATGAAATTCATAGGGTGTTTCTCGGGGTTACCTTTCTGGCGTCTAGGCGCCTGGCTTTGACCAGTTTCACGAGGAAACCGGCACTTCACGGTAGGCGGCGGTAGATTACGTCAATCAGGTCCACGACCGGAAGCGAGACTCCTTCGTCAGCCAGCACTAGAAGGCTTGACGAGATCGGCGCGGACGGATTCTCCTCGTCAAGTTGGCCGGAACAAATTCCGGCGAGAGAGGCGGCGGCGGCGGCGGCGCAAGGCGGTGGCGGAGACGGCTTTTGAGGAGAGGAGGGGCGGCGGCTACTAGAGCTTTTAGGGTTAGGGTTTGTTACAAGTTGTTGTGTTATTATGAAGCTTAAGTCTACATTAAGTAGACTTAGTGATGGACTTGGACCGGCCCAACGGGCCCGGGTCCAACGGATGAATATTCAGTTCATCCCCATCACCGTGACTTCATCGTAACTCCGATCGCCGATCAGATCGGACCGATCGACTCAATTTCCAAAACTGAATACTATGATCTGAAAAACCATTTTTCAGAACCCCAGTGCAAAATGACCGTTTTGCCCCTCAACAGCGGAAATCACGATTTGACCCCTGTTGACTTTTAGGAAGTCGCACTCCCCAAAAATCCTCTTCTCATGCTCAACACATTGAGATCAGTATCCGTGCAGGAATCTCGAATCCAGTACTTGTGTGACCCTCAATGGTTCAGGGATACAGCTAGCCGTGGGCCCACAACCATTGTGGCTCCGGAATCACAATTCCGGACTTGCCCATCGGATCATGGTAAGAGCATCTAGCAACATCGCCCCATGATCCCCTAGGTATCACTGATAGTGCCTGCAAGAACCAATTGGTCGTGGTTAGCGTATAGTACGGTCCTTTCAATCCATATGGTTACAAGTTGTTGTGTTATTATGAAGCTTAAGTCTACATTAAGTAGACTTAGTGATGGACTTGGACCGGCCCAACGGGCCCGGGTCCAACGGATGAATATTCAGTTCATCCCCATCACCGTGACTTCATCGTAACTCCGATCGCCGATCAGATCGGACCGATCGACTCAATTTCCAAAACTGAATACTATGATCTGAAAAACCATTTTTCAGAACCCCAGTGCAACATGACCGTTTTGCCCCTCAACAGCGGAAATCACGATTTGACCCCTGTTGACTTTTAGGAAGTCGCACTCCCCAAAAATCCTCTTCTCATGCTCAACACATTGAGATCAGTATCCGTGCAGGAATCTCGAATCCAGTACTTGTGTGACCCTAAATGGTTCAGGGATACAGCTAGCCGTGGGCCCACAACCATTGTGGCTCCGGAATCACAATTCCGGACTTGCCCATCGGATCATGGTAAGAGCGTCTAGCAACATCGTCCCATGATCCCCTAGGTATCACTGATAGTGCCTGCAAGAACCAATTGGTCGTGGTTAGCGTATAGTACGGTCCTTTCAATCCATATATCCCGATCAGATCAACGACCATTGGTAAATCGAGAGTCTCTAAAGATCCGATAGCGATCGAATAGTGACATCGCGAGTGTAACTAGGTAAACACATTTACCTAAAACACTTCTAGTACTCTGGCCAGAGATTTATACACTATTATCCCCTCAGATAGCATATGATATCCACGCATGTCTGCGAGTGGTGAATCCTCGACAACGATGCATCGACTCCTACATGCATCGGGGTCTCACCCAATCCCGCCGCCTGATGACCCCAAGTGAGTCGGCAAATGGGTCAAAGTGAAACGCCTATCATGTAGAGTCTCAATGATATTTCGAGTCATGAGGACTAATCAGTACAACCAAGACCTCGGACTTATCCACTCGAGAAATGGTAACCACTTGGAAAGTCCGAACGAGGGTAGTTCGATCGATCACCAGGTCACTATCTATCTGCATGCTCAGAACATCACAATGTTCCCTACCAATGAAACATGGTACTTCGCATCGCAGATACTAGACTCAAGCTCGGGCGGCCTTATCCTCATTTTGACGGCCCAATCGACTAGGAACATGTTCAAAATACACAGTGACTATTAGATGTGTTTCATGATAGCCGTCATACCCACTATCACATCTAACATACACTTTATTGCATTCTAGGTCTTTACTCAACGCAATTGTAAATCATCATACACACAATGAAAGTAAAGAATGCCATAAATAAAATGAAAATATCATATATCAAGATTGTCTTATACAATAGTCTATAAACCCACACGCCACAAGTTGGCTAGTTGGTGACTATTAGATGTGTTTCATGATAGCCGTCATACCCACTATCACATCTAACATACACTTTAGTGTATTCTAGATCTTTACTCAACGTAATTGTTAATCATCATACAACACAATGAAAGTAAAGAATGCCATATAAATAAATGCGAATATCATATATAAAGTGCTTCGCTTCAAGCCACAAATTAGAATCAGCATCGGAAATTGCGTCCTTGAAAGTTCTTGGATCAGATCCAAAAATCACCTTGATCATTACGGCCGTTTCGAGCGCATAGCCCCAAAACGAGGTAGGAAGTTCGGTGAAGCTCATCATAGATCGAACCATATCCAACAAGGTCCGATTACGACGCTCCGCTACACCATTGAGCTGTGGTGTGGCCGGAGGGGTCCACTGTGCGAGAATCCCATTCTCTTTCAGATAGTCTTGAAATTCATCACTCAAGTATTCTCCACCTCGATCAGATCGAAGTGCTTTAATACTTTTGCCTAATTGATTTTCTACTTCAGCCTTGAATTCTTGAACCTTTCAAATGATTCAGACTTGTGCTTCATTAAGTACAAGTACCCATACCTAGAGTAATCGTCGATAAAGGTGATGAAGTATGTGTGACCATATTTAGTACCAATACTAAACGGACCACACACATCAGTATGGATCAAATCCAATAGGCCTTGAGCACGCTCACCCTTGCCCTTGAAGGGTTGCTTAGTAATCTTTCCCTTAAGACAAGACTCACAAGTCGGTAGGGAGTTAATGTCTGACAGATCAAACATGTCACTCCTAACTAACTTGTTCATCCTACTTAGAAAAACATGACCTAGCCTAGCGTGCCAAAGTTGTGCTGGGTTCAAGTTATCGTGTTTCCGTTTAATCGTTGTTGTATGTGCTTTGACATCGCGAGTTGGAACGTCTTTTAATTTTAAGGTGTATAAATCGTTTTCGCGTTCCCCAATTCCAATTAAACATTCATTCTTGTAAATATTGCAAATCGAATTAGCAAACATACAAGAATATCCATCACTATCAAGCATAGAAACAGAAATAATGTTCTTTATTAATTCGGGAACAAATAAAACATTTCTCAATAACAACTTAAAATCAGAAGACAGAAATAAATAAACATCTCCTATAGCTATGCAGCAACTCTTGCCCCATTGCCAAGCCTCAAGTGGGTCTCACCCTCTCTAAGACGTCGGCTTCTTGTCATCACCTGCAAATCATTGCAGATATGAGATCCACATCCGGTATCAAGTACCCAAGAAGTCGAATTAAGAGACATATTTATTTCAATATAGAACATACCTTTCACAGTTCGCAACTGCTCGAGGTACTCCTTGCAGTTCTTCCTCCAATGCCCAGGCTTGTGGCAGTGGTGGCAAACATCCTCAGACTTGTTCGGCTTGGAAGCCTTTGCCTTTGGCTTCTTGGTGGGATTTTCCTCCTTCGCAGGAGCAGAACGCTTCTTGCTCTTGCGTCTGGGCCCCTTCTTCACAGAAGAGCCCATAAGGAGGACGGGTTTGTCCTTCTTTATGGTTCCTTCAAACACTACAAGCATGTTAACCACCTCTTCAAGGGTGGCTGCCAGCTTGTTCATGTTGAAGTTGACCACAAAGGGGTCAAATGCAGCGGGTAGCGAGAGGAGAAGTACATCCACCGAAAGCTCGTGTGGAAGTGCGATATCAAGGCCCGACAGCTTTTCAACGAGCCCAATCATACGAACCCCATGCTCGTGGACCGAAGTCCCATCGCGCATGCGGCTTGTCATAAGCTCCTTGACAGCCGTGAACCTCTCATGTCGAGAGTTCTCCGTGTACAGTTCTTTGAGATGAAAAAGTATGTGAGCAGCATACTTTGTCTTCTCAAAGTGCCGTTGCATTTCATTGGACATCGACGCCATCACATAGCATCGAGCTTTAACCTCGTCGTCCCACCATTGTTTAAGCGTTACCAGCTCCTCAGGGCTGATATCGGCAGGGTCTTCCTTCGGAGGACTCTTCTCTATCGCATAAAGAAGTTTCTCCGAAGCCAATACAAGATTGAGGTTGTGGAGCCAGTCTTGGTAGTTCAGACCGGTGAACCTGTTGCTATCCAATATAGCAGCAAGCGGGTTTTTCATCGAAACCATTTTATAAGCAGTAATACTGAAAAGAAAAGCAGACATACATCACTAACTATATATAAAATAATCGCTAAGAGATAAAACAAGGTCGTTAAGTTTTATGAATTACCCTCCCACTATTTTAACGATTTCACCACCCTCTAATGAAATCGAGAAAGCAAGTTTCTTTAGTGGGTACACGGAGCCCAATCAAGCGATCATGGTCCCAAATAATATCAGCCAACCATGATCCCCATAAGGTAGTTTCCGATTGCAACCGGTGCAACCTCCATGTATTCACCTCACGTCCAGTAAGGGCCTAATAATATGACGCCGTTTACTATCACGTGTCAAGATGACCCATCAATGTTGAGTCGTGAAGGACGGTCCCCTTAACGTCCCCATTAATATGAGCCAACGTTAAAGGGAGTTCCAACCGAACTCACAACAATTGTCAATGGCGTGGATAGCTTTCCGGCATACATGACCCCCTCAATAATATGAGCCGGGCCATGTATACGGGTAGCATCGACGTACACCCATTGTTGATGGAAGGTAGGGAGATTTAAACAAATTTAAATTCCCTTTAGTTTATCAAATAAACATTTATCTTGATATTAGTTTTAAATCGTATTTAAAACGAGGGATTTTATTTTCGAAAAATTTGGTCTCATGCATTTATTTTAAATCAAATTTAAAACATGCAACATGCGGATTCAACTAACTATATATCACATATATAAAAACATTGGGATGATCGATCGCGAGAGCTATGCGGTCCGTGGTTGCCAGCCACGGACCTGGGTCCAATCCTAGGGGTAATGCAATATGTAATGCAATCCTATTATAATGCTTCCGGTTTTACAGATCTTCGGTTTTCAATATCCTTGATCGTCATAGTCCACCGTCTTCGGATGTCTCCCACTTAATCTAGTAATTTTACATTTAAACTTACCATGACATATAAGGGATACATTTATCAAGGGGTGGGAACGGGCCACAAACAGGCCCACTTTAAATGATAATCAAAATATTTACAAAGCGAATCACAAAAACCTATCGCATACACCTAAAAAATTGGGCACGGCTCTCGATCATCCCAAACATGCAATTAATCTAATTAAAATACAATTAAATTTAAATAATCAAATTATTTATCCGCAAAATCATATTTTAATTACGAAATCGCATTTTATAAATAAAATCGTATTTTGTCGATAAAATCAAATTTTAATCAACAAAATCATATTTTATTACAAAATCACATTTCATAATTAAAATCACATTTTACTAATTTTAATTGTATCAAACTGGGCTTAAAACAATTCTAGGCCCAAAAATCTCAAATTTTCAAAATCGACCAAACGGGCCCGATATCGAATATCGGCCCGAAAACTTCACGGGCTGCCCAAGCTAGGCCCAACTAAACCCTAGAAAACAACCCAGCCGTCACGACATCGCCGGAGCTTCGCCGGAGCTGCGGCCTTCGGCGGCGGCGCCACACGAAAAATTCTCACGGCTGCCGCGCGCGACGCACGGCTGCGCCAACAGCGGCGCTCAGCGCCCAGCCATCATCTCACAATTGACGCAGCAGCAGCGCGCCTCCTACGCAAAGTCCCGCAACCAGTGAGCCATCGCCCGGCGATGGATAGCGCCATGTTTGTCCACTCGACAAATGGTAACCACTTGGAAAGTCCGAAGGAGGGTAGTTCGATAGATCACCGGGTCACTATCTATCTGCATGCTCAGAACATCACAATGTTCCCTACCAATGAAATATGGTACTTCGCATCGCAGATACTAGTCTCTAGCTCGGGCGGCCTTATCCTCATTTTGACGGCCCAATCGACTAGGAACATGTTCAGAATACACAGTGACTATTAGATGTGTTTCATGATAGCCGTCATACCCACTATCACATCTAACATACACTTTAGTGTATTCTAGGTCTTTACTCAACGCAATTGTTAATCATCATACAACACAATGAAAGTAAATAATGCCATATAAATAAAAGCGAATATCATATATAAAGATTGTCATATACAAGAGTCTATAAACCCACACGGCACAAGTTGGCTAGTTGGACATCTACTATAACACTCCAAACCTAGACGATTCACGGGGTTGAAATTGTGAGGATTGAGAAATTAGATTAGTGATTAATTGGTTTGATTTGGGATTTATCACGTGAATTTTGAGGATTTTGCGAAAGAAATGAAGTCCTGCTGAATTATCCGTCGCAGCGCTAGTTTAAGAGTTGAAAATTATCGATTTTTTTGGTGAAGTCAACGCTGGTCAAAGTTACTGTAGCTCCTGCTGGTGGAATTGGAATCAGCAGATATGGTGACATCAGTGTGACGCATGAAGATCTGCTGGTTTTGGTGCGAATTGAAGTTGCTGCTGGCAGACATCGCGCGTAGCGTGAGATTGAGCGAGAAAGCGACACGTGTTAGTCAACATTTTGGAGTGTTGACTATTGAATTCAGCAATTGCGCTTGTGTGAACGTTCAGCAGATGATTTGAGAAATTGTCGCGAGAGCTATCGATAGATACGATGACGTAGGCGTGACGTATCCATTGCTGCTGGTAGCGATTGCGTTGTTTTAATTGCTGCTGATCAGCAGGCGTGCTTATGTAAGAGCGTTAAGAAGCGGCGTCGTTTGATTAAGTGAAAACGCTGCGTTTTGGAGCTTTGTGTTTAGAGATCAGCAGTTGGTAGCTTTGCTTGCGTATATGAAATTACGTCATTTGAATTAGTAGATGCGTCGTCGTTTTGAGTGTTTTCTCGCGACCAGCAGATAGATTGATTTGTAGAGAGAGCTGTTATCAGCTCTTGGTTGCTTTGGCTTGCGAGAGCTATACTGTTGTTACCTGTTGTGTTGGAGTTTGAGTCAACTCGTATTTTATTATCGCTATTTTGAATGTATGATTTGAAGTTCAGGCCCATATTATTTTGAAAAATTTTTAAGCCCTGATTTTTAGCTTCCGTGTTTATGCGCTTATTATGTGTTAATTATTAGTAATTAGCATGGGGCCTGACATTTTTGGTATCAGAGCTTAAACTGGGATAAGCTCGATTTCTTTTGATCACACTCGAGTCTAGGCACAGAGTTTTGATTTGATTTTGATTGTCTCTGTGACTTATGTGATCTATTATCTGCCTTGTTATTTTATCTGCTGTGAGATCTTACCTCTAGGCTTGTTAGATTCCGCCGCGACGAGGAGGAGGTAGGAGGACTAGATGTTCTGAGGAGGAGTCTAGAGCAGGTAGTGATGATGACGCTCAGGTGGAGGACGTCACTAGGCAGATAGGTGGAATGGAGTTAGTCTTAGCCCGATTTCAGCGGACAAACCCACCGACGTTGGCTGGTACTGAGGGTGGCGCTAGGGCTGAGGCGTGGCTTGTTCAGATGGAGGAGCTATTTGACACCTTGGAGTACGCTCCGGAAAAGAGACTGAAGTTGGCAGTGCTGCAGCTACGAGATGATGCACAGCGCTGGTGGAGGAGTACTTCTAGGATGCTTCGAGATAGTGGGACGATGCTCACTTGGGATGCTTTCTGTGAGGCTTTTCGACGCGAATACACTCCAGAGTCCTACTTCGCTAGCCGGGAGCGTGAGTTTGATAATTTGAAGCAGGGTGATATGCGTGTGGCCGAGTATGCGAGGTGGTTTTCTGCGCTTCTAGTGTACATGCCAGCTGTGGAGAACCAAGAGCGAACGAAGAGGAACAAGTTTTTGAAGGGCTTGAGACCTGACCTTTATCGGATGGTGCTGTCGGGATCCCCGGCGACCTTCATGGAAGCTGTGAACAATGCGGTGGATATCGAGGAGAGTTTGATGGATCCTGAGGCTCCGATTCATCAGACGTCTGGACGTGCTTCTCAGCCTGCTCAGGCGGTGTCGCAGTCGTATCAGTCTCCACAGGGGTCACAGCAGTCGAGTCGCCAGCAGTTTAGACCTAGAGGGAAGCAATTCAAGAAGAAAGGTCATTCGAGTTCTTCTGGCTCCGTGAGCTCTGGTTCTGGCAGTGGGTCTGGTAGCGGTTATGGAGGCGTATTCTGTAGTCAGTGCGGAGGGAGACATGAGACTTCGCAGTGTCAAGGAGTCCGAGGACTCTGCCATCTTTGTGGTCAGCCGGGACACTTCGCTAGAGCGTGTCCTTCGATTGGAGGGCGGTCTACTGGTCAGTCGCAGCAGGGTTCCTCTAGTGGTTCTTCTCAGCGACAGCAACCTTTTGCTCAGTCCCAGCGATCTGGTTTTCAGCCTCGTGAGCCGTCACATTTTGGAGGACCTTCCCGACCCCCATTTCAGATTCCCCAGCAGGCGCAGGCGAACGCCTTGACAGGAGATCAGGCTGAGAGACTTCGGGCATGGTGATTAGAGGTACATGCTCTATTTGTGATTATCCTGCGAGAGTTTTGTTTGACACTGGTGCATCACACTCTTTCATATCTGAGATGTTTGTGTTTGAGCGTGGGTTGAGTTCTTCCCTACTGTGTGATGTTGTCTCGGTGTCTACTCCTGCTGGTGTGAAACTGTGGTCCCGTGAGGTAGTAATAGGTCCCGTGAGGAAATACCCTTTCATTATCGTTGAGCATTCTACCTCAACTGCAAAATAGCTAACTTCAATCTCCTCTCTTGAGAATACTCTACCGCGTCAAACAATTACTCTATATGTTCCAACCAGCCTTCAGCCATCAAACCGCCCTCGACGCCAGTGAACGTAGGGGGATTCGTCCGTTGGAACCTAGCCAGAACTAGCTCCATCTCGCCAATCTGTCTAGTCACATCCTCTACCTATGTCTGTCTAGCACGACGACGCAAATGTATACTCTACTGCTCAACATCCTCATCGCTCTCAAGAGCCCTAGACTCCTCAAATGTCCGCCTAGTGGTTCTACCTCTACCTCTCCTCGGCGGCATCTATCAAAGCTCAAGGTAAGAACCAACAAATAATCACAGAGGCAAATATCAACATCACAGAAATCATAGTCAATCAGAAACAAAAAATTAAACTCTATGCCTAGACTCGAGTGTGATAGAAAAGAATCGAGCTTATCCCAGCTTAAGCTCTGATACCAAGATGTCAGGCCAGGTGCTCTAATACATTGATTAGATACTCAAGTAAGCACAACTACGCGGAATCATTAAGACTTGGGCTTAAAAAATTTTCAAATTGGGCCTGATCCAAAATATCATTCAAAATATTAAGGATTTAAACTCAAATCCAACAATAACAGAAACAGGAAACAAGTATCAAATACAGATCCCCTAAAAAAATGGGACTCAAAATGGGGATCTACCAGCTGACGCTACACTCTGTCCAGCTGTATTACCTGAAGAACTTGCAAAGGCCAACACAGACCAAAGCAGCCCAAAAACAGGGAAAATAAACGAGGTCAAACCTCAGTACGAAGAGCACTCATAAAACAGAAATTCATAAAACATTCAATATTTCAAGTCATGATATGCATGAGGGTACCAAAGAACATCGGTAATCAAGGCCAACAACTCAGCTGGCAATTCAGATCTCAATGGAGCCTTAACACCACGCATAGCCAATCAGCCGATGAAAATCATCGATCCATGGTCTTCAGGTGCGACAATCTACCGACCATCACAGTTCAGTGGTCTTCAGGCGCGACAACTCAGCCGGCCACCACCTCGATGATAGCATAGGACCTTTCAGGCACGACAACTCAGCCGACCGATCACAACGCTAGCTCAATTCGAGCATCAATAAAATTCAGACTCAATATGTATGCGTGAATGCCAGTCAATATCAATTCACTAATACATAATTCATACGCAAACAGAACAGATAATCAAATCACGGTTAATCCAAATCTGTTCACGTAAACACTCAGTCATAGCATTCTCAACACACTGGAAATATTCTCATGCTTATGCCAAAGATGTTTAAATAAGCTCAAATCCGTACCTCAATACAGCTTCTACCTCAACAGATTTCACTTAGGCTGAGCACCAATATCCCGCTAAATCCTTCTACCTCACCCGCTCACGGTGAAACACAACCGGAACTGCTCGAAAGCTCAAATCTGTCAAGATATCTCACAATTCAGCTTAAATCTAAGCTCATACAGATTACAGCCTAAATCCGCGTAGCCTAAAACAGCTACCTCAACTCTACAGAGCACTATCCAGCTCTAAATCGAAGCTTAGATCAGTAATAAATCACTTACCCAAAGCTGCCAAATAATGGAAGAACTATCGGCCAACAATCGCGAAGATATTCGAACTTTGCAACTACTTCGCGCTCCCTCAACACGTCGATCTAAAGCTCCAAACTGGTATCAATCGAAAGATCTAAGGAAGAAGAGCTCAGCGCCACCAATCTTGATCCAAACGGCGGCATAAATCAACATCAATCGATGGAGAAAAGGGTTCGAATGAACAGTAAGGCTTCGCGAAGCTCTCGGGAAGAAGATAAGGAATAGGGTTCGAAATCGACCAAGTGTTGCTCGACACTTATAATTAAATCTCCTAGTCAAAGCTACAGTGAAAGTCAATCACTCAAATCTGAACTCTACCTCATATCTGGGCGCCATCTCAAATCTTAGCGCTAACTCAGATCTGACTCTACTACGCTATCCTCACACGCAATCACCAAACGACGTCGCTTAGGACTCCCGCTCCAAAAAAACAGATATCACGACAAAGGCTCGCTCACTCATCCAGATTTGGTCATATATGAAATCAATAAACCTGACCGGTCTATACCAACTCACGAACTGGACCGGTCCACACCGTACCGTTGACCAACACTTGACTTCCCCAAATAGACACGCACATCTGCTCACTCCCAATGAACAGATTTCACTCAACCAACGTCAAATTTGGTAACACGATACGATGTCGTATTACCTCCTACTCTAGATTCCACTACTCAAAATCTCCAGAACATCTCAAATCTGATATCTTCCGATACCAATCCCCGACAACACTCAACTCAAGCGCAATACACCAAAACAGATCATACCCGATTACGATCTTCCCAAATCCTCTTTTGCCACTCGGATATGTTCCAAGCCACCCGATAGCGACCAACAGTCCACATCTGATCTGTTCTACCTAAAATCTGAAAATCCAAAAATAACCAACAAAAAAACCAATTCCTTCAAATCTGAAAACCCGGTGGTTAACATATCCCTTGTTTAATCCTTGTCCAGATCTGATTATTTTCATTAATCACCAATTAATAAATTTCTAATCCTCACAATTGGCCATTTCCTTGACTCGATTGATCAACCAAACGTTCCAACAGCTGAGCCATACTAGCTAGGACATGATTAATACCACCGGATTCACCATCTTCATCTATAATATCTCTTCTTCCTCTTCCTCTCCTGACATTTATCTGTATTCATAGTCCAAATCCACCACAAGAATATCATGACAGAATAATATAAGCTAGAACATGAAAATAAAACTCATAGGGTAACTGAAGCGGCTGGCAAGAACTGTCTCAGACTGGAAGAAGTGTTTATCTCATGGACCATGCTTTGATATCAAGTTGAGAGGACCCGATCAAAAAATTATAGATAAATAAACTAGGATGGTGCAAATTGAAATAATATATATCTTTAGTATATCAAACTGTAATACAACTTCTTGTTCTGGACTGGTTTGCAACCTTGTAATAATTTCAGATCGCATGCTATCTAAACAGATCATATGTTATATATGCAGAACTTAACTACGAAACTTATATATATGTATATCAAAAGGTACAAATTCATTCAGATTACATTGAATACGTTTGGAAGTAATTTGTATCATATTCAAAAGTTGCATCTAGCATTATATACAACAAAATAATGTTAACTGAACAGTATGGAAATGACTGTTTGTGATAAACTCCTCCGATCTGATCCAGCCTGCACCAACCAGCATTGACTAAACCTCATCACCTGCACTCAAGAAAACTAGTGATCTGGAGGCTCAAGTAAATTCTGGAAATAAGAATACACGCAGTACATGCATAAACTGAACATACTTAAAAACATTTAAATGAAGTATGCTTTAACGTACACTTTTTTTCTCAAATACCGTGGTTGTAAACAACCCTATTTTCAGTCTTATTTTCTGATGAGTTATGGCAATGAACCTCTCCTTGGGTCATATTAGCTTGATCAAGCAATCATCTGAAATTAGGAACTGGGGAATAAATTCCAAACTGTACTGTTTTAAAGGGCACAAAGGTTCGTCAACCAACATTCTCACCCTTCCTATGTGAAGGGGCAGAGTAGTTCATTGTCCAGCGTCCTCACCCTCCTGGGCTGACCGTCTGTTATCTTTGCCGTAAATAATAAAATTTACTTTCAAACTTTATGATATATGACACATAAACTTCTATCATTCCTCCTTCGTCACCTTACCATATATCATCAAAACATTTTTCTGCTGAAAGTTTACTCTGATCTGAATAAGATCACTTATACATATATAATTCACTTCTATAAAACTCTTTTATCACACACAAGACTCTGGGAGTACATTAAAATTCAATTGAAGAAGTAAATTGTAATCTGCTCGGAACAGTAGTTCGGAGTTTAATAAATGAAGAAGCTTGAATCAGCTCAGGCTACAGATATGAATATAAATAGCAGAGCTCTAAGCTGATAAACTATTTCTTGCAATTGGGTATAACTTAGAACATATTAGATTTATACCTTCGAATCAAAGCAAATGGAATGAAGGATTAAACTTGAGTTTACATTAGTAGTCCAGAGTGGACCTAAGCTGAATCAGTTCAACTCAGATTATCAAACAGATCGCGAGCTTAAACCAGATCAGAATATAACATCAAATCTGTGCGATGTTTTCAACTCAGATTATGAAAGTCAACACAACTTAAACAAACATACTAAATTACGATAATAAAAAAAAGTCAACTCAGCTTAGAACAGTGAAATCAGATCACGAGTTCGAACCAACTCAGGGAAATAAATCAGATAACGAATTTAGCTCAATAATGACTAACATTTTAGAAGATTTCCTTAGTATGAAGCAAAACAAAATATCTAAGGAAACATCTAGAAACATAAACTCGTAAGCTGCTTGTAAGTTTCCTGTAGTACCTCCCATTACTTTGAAAGAAACCGACTCAATTTCTTGTAAAACAGTTTCTGGTAAACATAACTTTACACATTTGCGAACCATATTTAAATATAAACAAGATCATATCCATATAGGAAAACACTCTTACATAAAACATGAAAAATTTACAAGAACATGCAATAAACTTAATATGCTTTCATGAGTACAGCAAGAAACAGAGTTTACTTGCCTCAAAAATTGAACGCAGCTAACAGAAATTCTTCCAATGCTGAATAAATGACAGCATGGGTTGTGTTGAGGTTATTTGGATTCTCGAAGAATTATATGAGCTCAAGAGCAGCTGACTAGAGCTTATTAGAAGGTCAACAAAAGCAGTTTGCTCGGAGCAGAGAAACCAGCTGGTCGTATGATATCTGTGAGAAGTTTGATCTCACAGATGCAGATAGAGGAAGACTCCTGTAGTGGAAGGAAACCAGCTGGGAATGGAGTAAAGCTGGGGAACAAGCTCAGTGAAGCAACCAGCTCAGGGACAAAGGACAAAGGACACAAGTACAACTGTTTCAGAAGACTTTTCAAACGGTTACAAGCTTGTGTCCAACGGAGAAATCTACTAAGCGGCTTTATATATCAAGAGCAGGAGAAGGAAGAAAAGGGGAGAGAGCCAAGCAGAGAAAGTGTGTGTGCATAAGCTAAAATAGAATACAAGTCTACTGCACAACCTTGGGAAGGCATCGAGAGACCAGCTCAGAAAGGAGAACTTCCCAGTGTGTGAGATTTTATCTTTGAGTTATTGTACTTACACTGAAAATGTCACACAAATACATATTCACTCACACTCGAGAGTTGAGCAAAATAGATTAGAGTGAATTTAAATTAAAAAATCTCCATTGTAGTCTTTGGACAGAGACGTTAAACAAGTCTACGTTGTATTTCGCACTGAGACGTTAAAGAAGTTTCTGTAGCCTTTCTCACTGAGGCTGTGAGACCCGATAAGCTGATGAGATTAATTGAGTTAATTAATCGGGTTTTATTGAGATCACCTTTGTGTTGTTGTGCTTTAAGAAGCTATCGGGTTTTGTTTTAGTCCTTGGATCAATTCTGGAGAGTAGGGGATTTGAATTCAGCGATTAAGAGTGAGCATGGGTCATCGCTGAATGCTAGTGTTCAGCAGTGGTGACGTGAATAGTTGTCGCTGAGTGGTTGTGTTTAGCAGTCATGGCGAGATCTGTTGTCACTAGTGTTCAGTGGTGAGATAGCATGTTTCTGCATCGAGTAGCTAAACTACGTCGTTTAGATTAGTTGGAACAGCATCGTTTTGGGCTTAGCGCTAGTTTCAGATGTCTCTGGCGGGTGAAGCGTTCAGTTGAGTGTTGGGTTCTGCGCGACGTCGTTTGATTTAGTAGAGATCTGCTTTGGCGTAGAGTGAGATCTTTTGCGAGATCTGGATGCGAGCGGGAGCATCAGCTTTGAGATTTAAGTTGTCGGTGAGATCTGTTTAGAAGCTTGAACAGATTTGAGTTTATAAGAGGACTTGGTCTTCGTTGCCTTGTATTATTTCCCGACGCTTAAAATTTCCCGATTGTAGATCTTTGTCGCGATACCCTAGCTACTGTTCACCGAACCTTATCTTCTCCGATTGCCGACGGTAGACAGCTCTGATTGAAGTGAGAGTGGTAGCGTTGGACTCCTCTTGCTCAGACGCTTCATTTGGATATTGCTTTCGGACGTTTGGTTGAAGTTGGTGAGGTGTGCGAAGACATCTCCCTTCTCTAGTCTGTTAGCATAAGCGTCGGATTTTGCCTGCCGTTGAGGTAGCTTGTTGGGGTAAGTGTTCAGACCCTGCCTTATGTTTACTTAGAGCTCTCTGTTGAGTTAGAGGGTAGTATAGCGCTGGTCGAGTTCGTAGCTCCCAGCTGTCAGGCCTCGTGCTCACAACAGATAAACACATGCGGAAGCTATCAAAAAGTGAGTAAAATTTTCGCTTTTAGGCGATTTTGCCTGCCGTTGAGGTAGCTTGTTGGGGTAAGTGTTCAGACCCTGCCTTATGTTTACTTAGAGCTCTCTGTTGAGTTAGAGGGTAGTATAGCGCTGGTCGAGTTCGTAGCTCCCAGCTGTCAGGCCTCGTGCTCACAACAGATAAACACATGCGGAAGCTATCAAAAAGTGAGTAAAATTTTCGCTTTTAGGCACGACGGTTTTAAACATATAAATTAAAATACAACGATACTTAAAATATGTTCCCAGTTTAAAACCAACAAGGCGACCTTCCAACATACAGTAAAGCATACAACACAAAATAGACATGTATCAGACTCCAAATACTGGATACAACAACAAAGCACAGGTTTGTTCTCCCGTGAGGTGGTGTTTGACTGTGTTCTTAGATTTGATGATCATGTGCTAGTGATTAATCTGATTGTCCTGGAGATTAGAGATTTTCACTGTATATTGGGAATGGACGTGTTGTCCAGTTATAGAGCGACAGTTGATTGTTTTCATGGTGTAGTGAGATTTTGACCTAAATTTTGAGAGAAATGGGATTTCTATGGTGCTGATTCGCGACCTAATATTCCTTTGGTGTCTTCCATGGAGATGTTTAGTTTGTTGTCGCTAGAGAATTCTGGGTTTATGATCTATGCCTTGGATGTTTCTCGAGTATTACGAGTAGGATTGAGCGATGTTCCGATTCCTCGAGAGTTTTTTGACATGTTTCCGGATGAGATTCCTGAATTCCCTCCGAGATGAGAGATTGACGTCAGCATATAGCAGTTGCGTGATCTTTTAGAGAAGGGCTTCATTAGACCGAGTATGTCGCCTTGGGGAGCTCCGATTCTTTTCGTGAAAAAGAAGGATGGATCTATTAGTATGTGTGTGGTTTTTGGCAGTTGAACAAAGCAACGATTGAGAAAGTATCCGTTGCCAAGGATTGATGACTTGTTCGACCAGTTGCAGGGATCTGGTGTATACTCTAAGATTGATCTACGGTCTGGTTAACATCAGTTGCGGATCAGAGACAACGACGTGGCGAAGACGGCTTTCAGGACTAGATATGGGCATTATGAGTTTTTGGTGATGCCTTGGATTGACGAATGCTCCTTCTCCTGCTGTCTTCATGGATTTGATGAATCGCGTCTTCAGTGAGTATATCGATCGTTTGGTGATTGTCTTCAAAGATGACATCCTGGTGTATTCGAGGAACTTCAGAGAGCATAAAGGGCACTTGAGATTAGTTTGCAGAAACTGAGAGACTCACAGCTGTATGCGAAGTTCAGAAAGTGTGAATTCTGGCTGGATAGAGTTGTCTTTTTGGGTCATATCATTTCAGTGCAAGGGATTTCCCTGGATCCGAGTAGGGTGGAAGCAGTTCTTAACTGGGAACGACCTAGGAGTGTGACTGAGATCCGTAGTTTCTTAGGTTTGACTGGCTATTATAGCCGTTTCATTGAGAAGTTCTCTTCGATAGCTAGGCCGATGACTCAGTTGACCCAAAAGGATAGGAATTTTGTTTGGACTGATGAATGTGAGTTGAGTTTCCAGTTGCTTAAGGAGAAGTTGACTACTTCTCCTGTCCTAGCGTTACCCTCGGGTTCTGGTGGTTTTGTAGTTTTCTCTGATGCCTCTCCGAGTGGTTTTGTCAGGCCTTGTGATCACAACAGATAAACACATGCGGAAGCTAACAAAAAGTGGGTAAAATTTTCGCTTTTAGGCCCGACGGTTTAAACATATAATTTAAAATACAACAATACTTAAAATAAGTTTCCCAATTCATAAAACAACCAACAATAAAGCATACATAATTCCAAACATGTATCAGACTCCTCTACGAGTACAACAACAAAGCACAGGGCATCTCCCTGGCTAACCGATACATATATATAAGTATGCTATATGCAACTGGGACACGCTAGCCACCTCCTGGGGCAACACCAGCTGGGTTAAACCCACGACCAGCTGTAGACCCTGGGTTTCCTGAAAACAAAGCAACAAAGAAACAACCAAGCCCCGGAGGGACATGTGGTTAAACCCCAGTACGGAGAGCAACTATAAATCAGCAATAAACAGCAAAGAATAAAATGCAAATGCTATGCATGATATGAGGGACAACATCCAAAAGAGGAAGCCAAAGAAAGGAATGCATAGCTCAAAAGGAATCTGCAACAGATCTGTGGCCACGGTGAGTGCAGAAGTGCGGGAGCTACCCACTCGCCCCTACTCGCCAACCAATACCAGATGTATCAAAACACAACCTGCCGTTGCCCAACCTATGAACTGTGGTAGCCTCAACAGGTCCACTCGGCGCATAGGGGTTAACAAGACCCGACAGGGAATACATCCTGGTAACATAGAACAGCAACAACAAAACAACGATGGCTGCAAAGGTTGGAAAGAAATGCAAATGAGTGTATGAAATGCTGGAATAACAAGCATATTAACATATGCACAACAACAATACCAACAGCATGTATACAACACATATATCACAGCCAACCCATAGATCGACAGCCTCCTCAGGCAAAAAGCACACGGCAGTCATCCTACAAGCAACTACCATTTCATCCAAGCCATCCAAATGCTGCATTTATAAGCTCAAGATCCGTACCTTAAACCCCACAAGAAATGAAGCAAGTCATAGCCTGCACAAATCTGCCAAAATACACGATGCACAGATTCAGGAAATTGCAACCAATCTCACGGCCAACTCACTAAATCTCACGGCTGGAATTTAACCACTAAAACCAGCGCTCAATATAACCCATACAACTTAACAGGAAGCTCACAAAAAGGCTAGGAACAAGATCCAAACTAAAAATCGAAAGACTACCTGCAACGACGAAACTCGCGCATAAGAACAACAACTTCGCGCTTCCAACCGAGATAACTATAGCTTCCAAAAATGGTCTAGGGTGAAAGAGCTCTTCTAGATGAGTCCAGCTTCGCCATCTTCTTCAACGAGAAGGTCATCCCATAGGGAATGAAATGTGCAGACTTAGACAAACGATCTACAACTACCCAAACAGCATCGCACCCTCGGCTGGAACGAGGCAAATGCGTTACGAAATCCATCAATGTGCTCCCAATTCCATTGGGGCACCTCTAAACTCTGCAACAGACCACCGGGTCTCATCCTTTCGGCCTTTACCATCTGGCAATTCAAACAACGAGCGACAAAACCAGCAACATCGCTCTTCAGGCCAGCCCACCAAAAGTGCGACTTCAAAGCATGGTACATCTTCCGTGCACCGGTATGAACACTATGTCTGCTACAGTGCGCTTCTCGAAGGATTTCCTCCTTCAAATCGATGAGGTTAGGCACAACCAACCTTCCACGGAACCTCAAGCAACCATCGGAAGAGACGGAATAATCTTCAAGTTCGCCAGCCCTGACTTTCATCTTCAACTTGTGGATTGACGGATCGGTCCTCTGAGCTGCTCGAATGCTAGGAACAATCTGCGGTTCCACTTGAAAATATGAAACCATCACGCAATCCTCAGCCGGGTAGAATCTCCAACCCGTAGTGTTAAGATGCTCTTGATCCTTAGAGATGTACAACGATGCAAGCATCTCACTAGCCTTCCTGCTCAAAGCATCAGCCACTACGTTCGACTTCCCAGGCTGGTATTTAATCTCACAGTCAAAATCCTTAAGCAGCTCCATCCACCTACGCTGTCTCATGTTCAAGTCAGGCTGCGAAAACAGATACTGCAAACTCTTGTGGTCGGAGTACACCACAAACTGCTCGCCATACAGGTAGTGACGCCAGATCTTTAACGCAAAGACCACCGCTGCTAACTCCAAATCATGAACTGGGTAACGAGTCTCGTGCGCTTTCACCTGCCGCGAGGCATACGCAATGACTCGACCATTCTGCATCAACACACAACCCAAACCATTTAGCGAGGCGTTAGAGCAAACAACAAAACCACCTGATCCCGTCGGCAAAGCTAACACAGGCGCAGTAGTTAACTTCTCCCTGAGCAGTTGAAAAGCATTCTCACACTGCTCAGTCCAAACAAACCGTTTATCCTTCTGGGTCAATTGGGTCATCGGCTTAGCTATAGAAGAAAACCCCTCAATGAAACGACGATAATAGCCAGCCAGACCTAAGAACTGCCGGCACGTTTTTCAACCCAAACGGCATCACCAAAAACTCAAAATGTCCATACCTCGTACGAAACGTAGTCTTCGCGACATCTTGGTCCCTTACTCTAAGCTGATGGTACCCGGAACGAAGATCAATCTTAGAATACACCGCAGAACCTTGCAACTGATCAAACAGATCATCAATTCTCGGCAACGGGTACTTATTCTTCACAGTGGCTTTATTCAACTGACGAAAATCAATGCACATCCGCATTGAGCCATCCTTCTTCTTGACAAACAAAATGGGCGCTCCCCACGGTGATATGCTAGGACGAATGAAACCCTTCTCCAGCAAGTCATCTAACTGAACCTTGAGTTATCTCAACTCCGCAGGAGCTAGACGATACGGGGCACGAGAAATCGGAGCTGTGCCAGGCATCAACTCTATGCTGAGTCTATCTCCCGCCTCGGAGGAAAACCAGGGATCTCCTCCGGAAACACGCCGGGAAAGTGTCGAACCACGGGAACGTCACTAAGCTGAACACTAGAAGAAGAAGACGCATCCAAAGCATAGATCATAAAGCCAGCATTCCCCAAAGACAACAAGCTAAACATCTCCATCGCGGAGACCAACGGAATCTTAGATCTCGAGTCCTGGCCGTAGAAGTCCCACTTCTCACCAGACAAAGGCCTAAAGCGCACAATCCCATGGAAGCAATCCACGGAAGCCCTGTAGTTGGACAGCACATCCATCCCAACTATGCAATCAAAATCCCAAAGCATCAAACGGATCAAATTCGCTAACAAGGCATGCTCACCAAACCGCAGCACACCATCCAACAAAATCTCTTGCGAGAACAGGTTTACACCACCGGGGGTAGAAACAGAAACAACATCGCTCAAAGGGACGGTACACAACCCATGCTCAACAACAAATGAATCAGAAATAAACGAATGCGATGCACCGGTGTCAAAAAACACGCGAGCAGGAAAGTCAAAGACAAGACATGTACCTCCAATCACCCGGCTTGGTGTCTCCTCGGCCTGCTCTCTCGTGAAGGCGTTAACCTGAGCCTGCTGAGGTCCTGGAAAGAAAGGCTGAGACGACTGCCCAAAACGCGAAGGGCCAGGCTGCTAAAACGGCCTAAACGGAGTCTCACCAAAACGGGGTTGCTGAAACTGCTGCGAACGGCCCCTAGACTGACCCCCACGACCCTGAGGCTGGGCCGCGGTCTGTTGTGTTCCAGCTGACGGACACACTCTCGCAAAATGCCCGTACTGACCACAAAGGTTGCAGGAACCCT